>ML798943.1:379616-391009 GCA_009831015.1 Picea engelmannii | reverse complement strand
AAAGCATGCACACATTCTTAACAATGCACATGTGTTATATCCACCATTATAATTTTCAAGCACAAGTTATGGGTCAAAGGTTCCTTAAAATGGTGGCATGAAGAAACCTATGATTTAGGACTTTAAGGAAGATTCCATGCATAAGGGCCAAGAACAACACCTTGAACCCACACACATGACCTCCTAAGTGTATCATTTGCCTCTTTGTGGGCATATTGGCACCATTAAGGTTTTTGGAGAATGATATATGAATGTGAAGACTCAGACCAAGGTCAAATGATGAAACTTGCTCATTAGACCTAAAAAGTAGCTTCCATGGCTCAAGAGCCATTAATGAGTCGACAAACCACCACATATGATCTCTCTATGGGATATTTGTTCTTTGAGTGCAATATGGACACCATTAGAAGGTTTTGATCACCAAGTATAGGTCATGGGAAATTAGACATGGTCAAGGGAGGAAAATTGATCCTTGGGACATAAAGTAAGCTTCCATGCATCCAACTCCAAGAAAAACACCTCAAACCACCACATATAATTATTGAGAGTATCATCTCCCTCTTAGTTGGGATATGGGCACCATGTAACGTCCCCAACCACCCCGAGTTGGGCCATGCCACACAACCTCAACTTGTGTGGCTCTGTTTCAACTATATTGTAACATCAACCAACATACTATTGAACAATGCTACTCTAGAATCCACTATACATATTATATAGTAAACCCTAGTCTGTGCCATTTCACATGAAGTAGTGCACTCAACCTCAAGCTATGTTGCGCCACACTAACTTTATCCTTTCACACAACTTTATGCAGTGGAAGTAACTCAAACAACTCCACACTAGTGAACTGATCACACAACACTACTATGCGTGAAACCATCATGGCGTCTCAAACCAAATCTATTCTCCTTGTGCACACAGACTACTTCCCAATGTACATAAGCACTCCAATCGCTGGTGCAGACAGAGTATTCTCTACACGCACGGCCTTTCAACATTCCCCGGAGGATCATACCAAAATCATAAGCTTAGCAGACAAAAAAACTATTAACATCTGTCATACTCATGCACAATTACAAATACAGGCTATAATCACCATACTTACATGTGTAAGAAACATTAAAAAGAATAACAACTACTACTTATATGCGACAACATACAAGAATTAAATGATATAAAACATAGATAAATAATCACATAGTAAACGAGACAAGCACATAAAGAACACTTATCTTTTATGAAAGTCACCAACTACACACATAACTTAGACGTTCCTCTTAGCCATAAACTATGTTTCTCATAATATTTCAACAACAATCACCCTTATGTTGGGGCTTAACTCCACCAGGGTAAAAGGGTTCCTAGTGACAGGCTAAGGTATGATTCTCAATAGAATTGCTCAGTCCAAGTTGGTCGTTGCTACCACTAGCCTACAATCCCTCATTCCCCACACACCTGTCACACCCAAGGAAGTATGCCCCTTGTCTTATCAACAATCCCTCGATATCCCCACTTCCCTTCTAGGGTTACCAACAACAGATCACATAGGAAGTCTCTGAGCCCTACGACTAATTCCCAACGCACTAGGGAACAATTATCAACAAACTCTCACCTGGAGAGTATGCTTAAAGGCCTAATAAACTGCTTCCTCAACAACCAATCTCTCACCGAGAGAGACTTCTCACGAGGCTGAAAACCCACCTCCTCAACATCCAAAACTTTGATTATATCCCCACAACTCTTTACAAACTTGTTTGTGCAGATAAGATAATAATAGTCCTCTCTCTGGACCGACCCTCTTCTACACACGAGAGTGACTAATGAATAATCTCTGAATAATTCCCAAATTACAGTAAGGCCAACAATATATATTGCATGCCTTCAACTCGACATTTGTAACCTTCAAAAGTAGCATAAGCCACTTGGTGACTCATTCCCTACCCTCATAAACTTAGGATAAATAAATATCCAACATTAGACTTTTCCATAAATATTATAAAATATTCCCTAAGGCTTAAGTGTCACCCCCTTTTCCCTTTTTTCCGGTGGATTCATCTCCCCATCTCTTTTCATCTAAGTCTATTTGCGCGCAACGAAGTAATATTATTAAACAATGTGATTATATTTATATGGATAGACGCACTAGCCTATCCGTGTCTTGTCTCACCAGCCTCATAATCAAACAGGCTCTCCAACCTCAATACATAAACAATCATATATATACATATATATAGCTTGACTCAATGTGCACTCTCAGGTCCTTCCCGCGCACTTACCCAAGTGTGTGCAACACTATGAAATGTGTGCACTTACCTAGGTTCACACAACACTATGAAATGTGCACACCCTATCTTTGATAGTAATTCTTTGCACACTACTCAGGTGTGCACAACACCAAAACTTAGTGTCAACGACTCACTAGCCTAAATGTATACATTACACTTCCAATTGGTACCAACAACTCACCATCCTATATGTACAATTTACAAAGGGTTCAGATCAAGGAAATTACAATCCCATCCCCCTTATTTATGCACTATCCTCAGTGTATCATTTACACATGTACATACAAAATTTCAATTTTTTTTAAAAAGATGTGGATACTTTGCCCGCAAAAAATCCTCGTGCTCCCAAGTTGTATCCTCAATATCGTACCAGGTCCATTGGACCTTTACCAGCTCCATGTATCGATTTCAGAGCTATTTGATTCTATTATCCAATATGAAAACTAGTCGCACTCGAAAATCTCCTTTTAGCTCCACCTGAACCACATTCCAATCAATAATATGATTAGCATCAGGTACATAATTCTTAAGCAATGACACATGGAAAACATTATGAATACACAAGGATGCAAGAAATGCAAGAATATATGAGACAAGACCAATTCTTTCAAGGATTTCAAATGGCCCACAATAGTGCTCTCCTAACTTAGAGTTAGAACACTTTCCCAACTTTAGCGAACTATGCCTGGCCTTCAATTTCAAAAACATGTGATTTCCCACTTTAAAATCTCTGTGGGTTCTGTCTTTATCTGCGCAAATTGTCTTCCTGTCTTGGGTAGCCTTTAAATTATGCATTATCTTTACCATATTATCCTCCATTTCCCAGAGCAGATCTAGCCCAACTACTGCACGTTCTGTTGGGTTGTCCCAACTCACTAGAGTGTTGCACTTTCTACCATAAAGTGATTCAAATGGGCTCTTCTTCAAATATGCTTGATACCCATTGTTGCAAGAAAACTCTACCAAATGAAGGTAGTCTTCCAATTTGTTGGCTTATCCATCACATACATCCTGATCATATCTTCAATCACCTAATTTACCCTCTTTGTTTTTCCATCTTTCTTAGGGTGATATGTTGTGCTAAAGTTTAGGTTTGTACTAAAACCTTTGAACATCCCTTTACAAAAGTTTGAGGTGAACTTGGAATCTCTGTCAAACACAATTATCTTAGGTACACCATGAAGTTGAGCAATTTCTCGCATCTATATCTCAACAATGTCAGTTGCCTTGTGCAATAACTTCACTAGAATAAAATGGACAGCTTTAGTAAGTTTGTCCACCACCACCATAATAGAATCATGTTGCTTAGAAGTCCTAGGTAGCTTAGTTATGAATTCCATGGTCACAACTTCCCACTTCCACTCAAGAATGGGAAAAGGATGTAGAAAACCAGTTGGATGTTTGTGCTTAGCCTTGACCTTCTGATATTCGATACATATAGCAATAAAATCAATGACTTATTTTTTCATACCTAGCCAAAAGTATTATTTTTTTACTGTGACGATTGTATTCTGGTATCCTGGATGTCCTGCATAATGAACCTTTGCATCTTTGACAATATCAAACTTTTCAATTCTTGATCATTTGACACATAGACTATGCGTCTATACATGAGGATCCCATCCTCTCTCAACTCATAACCTTGAAATTTATGTTGCGACATACCTTGTTGTAAATTTTACTTTATGTCCACATAGCATATATATGCTTTGGCAACTTATAAAATTCTGTCACACAATTCCAATTTGTACATGCTAACAATTATAGCATGCATCGCATGCCCTCTCCTGTTGATTGTGTCATCTACCTTGTTCTCCTTTCCTCTGATATGATTTATGTCAAAGTCATACTCACTGAGGAATTATAACCACTGCTTTGTCTGACGTTTAAACTTGGTTGTCCAAACAAATACTTCATACCACTATGCTTTGTCCTCAACTCAAATATTTTACCCATGATATAGTGTCTCCACATATTCAAGGCATGCATTATGGTTTTCAATTCCAATTCATGAGTAGCATAGAGTCTTTCATGGTCTTTCAACTTTCTTGATTCATAGCACACCACATGTCCATTCTGACTCAGGACTCCATTGATCCCTTCCTTGCATGCATTCGTGCATACAAAGAAGTATGCATCAAGATCAACAATTCTCAAAATTGGTGCACTTGTCAACAAACTTTTCAAGTGCTGAAAACTCCCGGCATAATCCAGAGTTCATTCAAATCACACACCTTTCTTTTGAAAATATGTAATTGGATGTGCAATATGTGAGAATCCTTTAATAAACCTTTTGTAATACCTTGTCAGTCCCATGAAAGAGCTTACCTCTGTGACATTTCTTGGTGTCAACCAATCCTTAATGGCTTTTATCTTTTCTGGATCCACAACTATTCCTTGCTTGGAAATAATATGACGCAAATAATGAATTTGTCGCTGATAAAATGAGAACTTGCTCAACTTTGCATAAATCTTATGCTCCCTCAATACCCGCAACACCATCCTCAAGTGTTGCTCGTGCTCCTCTTGAAACTTTGAGTAAATAAGTATGTCATCTAGAAATACAATGAAAAACTTTTCTAAATAACTTCTGAGAACTCCATTCATCAAACACATGAAGAAAACACGTGCATTTGACAACCCAAATGGAACCACTGTAAACTCATAATGGCCATACCTTATTCTAAAGGAAGTATTAATGAAGTCTTCATATTTAATGATCACCTGGTGATATCTATATCTGAGATCAATTTTTGAAAATATCTGCGTGCCTCGTGGTTGATCAAAGAGGTCATATATATTTGGAAAAGGATACTTGTTCTTTATGGTTACCTTGTTAAACTACCTGAAGTTGATACAAAGTCTCAGTGTACCATCCTTCTTCTTTACGAACAAAATTGGTGTACCCTAAAGTGACACACTTAGGCGTATATACCGCTTCTTCAGAAGTTCTTCAAGTTGCATCTGCAACTTCTTCAATTCTGGCGTACTCATACTATAAGGAGCCTTGGATACAGATGTCGCTCCAAGCATCAGATTTATAGAGAAGTCAATTTCTCTTTTTAGAAGAAATCCTAGTATCTCTTTAAATACATCCTCGAACTCTTTCAGTATTGTTTATTCTTCCACACTTGGCACTTTACCCTTAGGTGCCTCCTCCATGTGTGTTGCAAATACTTGACATCCTTTCTTGTAGCTTTTCTTCAATTGCAAGGATGAAACTTATCTGATAGTCACAACTCTTGAAATTCCTTGAACTTTTCTTAAGTTCCCTTCCTCATCCAAGAAAGTAAATTCCTTATTGTAACAGTCCATGACAACATGGTGCTTTTCCAACCAATCCATACCAATGATGTAATCATACAAGCCCAAAGTTATAATATTAAAATTATCCTTTGTGTGCAGTCCATTCATTTCCATTGGACATGCCTTAATAGTCTCATTAATTTTTCTTTTAGATCCTGTAGCTAACTGTACCAACCAAGGTTTTCCAAGTTTTCTTCTTAGTAATTGGAAATTTTCCACCATATTAGGATCTGGATAACTATGACTAGCTCCTGAGTCAATTAAAATAAAAATGGGTTGATCACTAATCTTACCTCCCACCTTGATCATATGTGATTCAAACTCAACTTTATTTTTATCCAAGGCTGTGTAAATCCTTGGCACATTTCTTCCCATGTCCTCAACTGTTGAAACTTGTTGTAAATTGTGTGCAATATTAACTTTATCACCTCTTTGAGGGTAATCTCTGTGCAAATGATCTTCGCCACAATTCCAACATTGAATAAATTGTTGCCATGAATTTCTCCCCACTGTATCTATCATTATGGACTCCTTGAGAGTTGTATGTCCTTGCGCAGTATTTCTGAAAAATGGTGGCTTATACCCCTTCTTCCTCTGTTCCACCTTACTTTTGATATTATCTTCCCACGCCTTTTGGAAATTCATTCTTCCCCTTTGCTACTCATAAAGAAATTTAGAATGCCTTATGGTTTCTTCCAATGTCTTAGGGTCATCATATTGTATCTTGTCACTAGTACATGAAGGAAACCCACTCAAGTACCTGTGAATCTTAACCTGCTTATCCTTGATGAATGTGACATATTTAAGAAGCTCTAAGAATATTCTTTCATACTCATCTATCGTCATACTCCCAAGCTTGAGTTCTAAGAAATCCTTCATTATATTGTCATAGTATCGCTTGGTTAAGTATTTCTTTTGGAAATACCTCTTGCACTACCTCCAAGTAACCTTCTTCTCATAAATGTGTTTCACTTGCAAAAACTGATCCCACCACATTGATGCCTTTCCTTTTAACCGATAGATGGAAAATCTTCCTTCTGCCTGTGCGGAATAATTATGTAGCTGGACGTACTTCCTCACACCCAACAAACAGGTCTCTGCATATTCATCCTTCCGGTGCTCACTGTCAAAGGTAGGAGGCTTGACCTTATTCAGTCTCCCTGTAGTTCATCCACCCCAGTCCTTCTCTTATGCTTTCTAACAGGATATGGACTTGAGCTACTGTGCACTTTTCTAAAATAATGCTTTGGTGAGTGATGATGATGTCTATCAACACTTCTTTCTTCTCTTCTTTTCTAATCATGAGACCTACGACTTCTTGACCTACTTGTCTTTTTCTCCTTATCCATTTTGTTTTCTATTTTTTCTAGGCTTTGCATCAATTTGACATTGAAGTCATTTTGTTGCTCCTTGGCTCTAATAAACATTTCATTATAAAGTTTATGGCTCTAGACATATTTTTGTAGTCCCTTTATGGTTTCTACTAAGTTCATGTGCTCTTCCTTGGATTTTTTACCATCGACACCCAAACCGACATACAAATCCATGAATTCATCATCAGGATTGTAAGTCCTTTGCGCGGCTTCCATGATTTTGACCTTTTGCACCAATTTTGTCCTGCTCTAATCATTGATAATTTTGAAAAAGGTGTAGGAAACACGATTTTTTAAATGAATTCATGAGACAACTTCGTGAAAACTCTGCACTATCTTGTCAAAATCCCTTCTTCTGAATCCCATGCACACACTAGTATTCAACACACACCACCACGCAATGTCAATTTTTAACTTGTACACTGCGTATTAGTAATGCACATGCACCACCAGTTTTTTCTACACAACCCCGAACCATTAGTGCGCACACCCATGAACCAATGTTTACTGCATCATTCTAGTGCCACACTCTGCAATATCAAGAATTTAGCGTGCACATATGTGCATTATTACTTAATGCGCACTATGGCCACGCTAAAATTCCAAATTCGATCACTTACCAGTCCAAATTTTTCCTTAAGTAGAACTCAAACCATGCAGGCTCATTGTTGAAACTAGAGCTTTGATGCTTCTTGTTGACCTCTGGCCCATACAGGTCCAGTGTTGAACCAACAACTTTGATACTAGAATGTAACGTCCCCAACCACCCCAAGTTGGGCCACGCCACACAACCTCAACTTCTATGGCTTTGAATCAACTATACTGTAACATCACCCAACATACTATTGAACAATGGTACTCCAGAATCCACTGCATAGATTCTATATTAAACCATTTTGCATTGTTTCACCTAAAGTAGTGCGCTTAACCTCAAGCCGAGTTGTGCCACACTAACTTTATCCTTTTACACAACTTTAAGCAATGGAAGTAACTCAAACAATTGCACACTAGTGCACTGATCATGCAAAACTATTGTGTGCACAACTATCTTGGCATCTCACACCAAACATGTTCTCCTTGTGCGCGCAGATTGCTTCCCAATGCACACAACCAATCCAATCTCTGGTGCACAAAGAGTATTCTTTGCACACACAAAATTTTAACATTCCCCGGAGTCTCATACCGAAATCATAAGGTTAGCATAAAGAAAAACTATCAACATCTATCATACTCATGCAAAACTATAGATATAGGCTATACACACCATACTTACATGCACAAACAACATTAAATAGAATAACAAAAATTACTTATATGTGACAACATACAAGAATTAAACCATATCAAACATAGATAAATAAGCACACAATAAACAAGACAAACACATTAAGAACACTCATCTTTTATGAAAGTAACCAACTGTGCACATAACTCAAATGTTCCTCCCAACCATAGACTTTGTTGCTCATAAGCTTTCAACAATAAGTCACCCCTGATTTGGGGCTTAACTCCACCAGGGAAAAAGGGTTTCTAGTGACAGGATAAGGTCTGATTCTCAATAGAATTGTTCATTCCAAGTTGCCCGTTGCTGCAACTAGCCTACAATCCCTCATTCACCACACACCTATCACACACAAGGAAGTCTTCCCCTTCTCTTCTCAACAGTCCCTCGACTACTCCACTTCCCTTCCAAGCTTACCAACAATAGGCTGAACATGAAGACTCTAAGCCATATGACTAAATCCCATCTCACCAAGGAACAATTCTCAACAAACTCTCACCTGGAGAGTATGCTCACGAGCCTGACAACCCGCTTCATCAACAATTGATCTCTCACCTAGAGAGACTGCTCACAGGCCTGACAACCTACCTCCTTGACAACAAAATATATGATAACAACCTCACAACTCCTTACAAACTTCTCTATGCAGATAAGGTAATAATCGTCTTCTCTCCTGACTGACCCCCTTCTACACATGAGAGTGAATAATGAATAATCTCCGAATAATTCCCAAAATATACTAAGGCTAAAAACATATATTGCATGCCTTCAACTTGACACTTGTCACCTTCAGAAGTAGCATAAGCCACTTGGTGAATCATTCCCTACCCTCGATAACTTAGGATAAATAAATATCCAACAATACACTTTTCGAAAAATATTATAAAATATTTCCTAAGACTTAAGTCTCACCCCCTTTTCTCTTTTTCTGATGGAGTCATCCCCCTATCTCTTTTCATTTGAGTTTGTTTGCATGCAACGATGTAATATTATTAATAACTGTGATAATGTTTACATGGATAGGCACATTGGCTTATCTACATCCCAACTCACTAACCTCATAATCACACAGGCTCTACAACCTCAATACATATACAGTCATATATATAAAACTCGAATCAGTGCACATTCCCTGTTCCTTCCTGTGCACTTACCCAAGTGCGTGAAACACTGTGTAATGTGCACACTTACCCAGGTGTGCTTAATACTATGAAATTTGCGTACTGTGTCTTTAATAGTAATTATGTGTGCACTACTTGGGTGCACACAACACTAAAAATTAGTGCCAATGAATCACCAACCTAAATGTATACATTACGCTTCCAATTGATACCAACGACTCACCAACCTATATGTACAATTTACAAAGGGTTCAGATCAAGGACATTACACACCATTAGAATGTTTTGGGCTCTAGGTATGAGTCTCGTTTCCTTAACCATGGTTGGGGGAGGAAACTCAAGACTTAAGTCCTAAACATAAATTCGAAGGTTGAAGGGACATGAACAAGGACTTGAACCACCACATAGTACCTTTCTATGGAGTGTTCAACCTTTAAGAGTGGATATGGGCTACATTAGAAGGATTTTAGCACTATATTTAGGTCATGGAGCTTTGACCATGGTTGGGGGAGGAAAACCTAGCCTTACTCCCTAAAGAAATATTTCAGGCATTTGCGACCAATAATGTCACCTCAAACATGGGTCTGGAATCCCTGGACATGGTTAGGGGAGGAAACATGAACCTTAGGCCCTAAAGGAAGCTTATGTCCATCTAGGGCCAAGAAGGATGCCTAAAAAAACCACACATGGCCTCCTTATGGTATCCTTGGCCTATGATTGGGGATGTTGGTGCCACTAGATGGTTTTGAGCAGTAGGCATGTGTCCTAGCACCCTTGAAATTATCTAAGAAAGAAAGCCATGCATTGGGTCCTAAATAAATATTTGAGGCATCTACAACCATGAAGAATGTAGGGAATCACCACACGTGACCTCTAAAGAGTATCATTGGCCTCTAAGAAAGGATGTTAGTGCCCTCACAAGGTTTTGAGCATTAGGTTTGGGTCTCAAGGCCTTGATATGGGTAATGAGGGAATCCCAAGTCTTATTCAAAGTACAAAGCTTCTAAGAATATAGGACCAAACATGATGCCTCAAACAACCACACCCAACCTCTCAAGGTTTTCAACAACTTCTAGGGCTCAAGGGTCATGAATGACACCTCAAACCACCATAGATTACCTCTCAAGGGGATCTTTGGCCTTCAAGTGAGGATATGGGCATAATTGGAAGATTTTGAGCACCGGTTATGGATCTTGGGTACTTGGGCATGATCAAGAGAGGAAACCAGGAATTAGGTCCTAAAGGAATATTCTAGGCATCTAGGGTCAACAACAACATGTTGAACCACCACAAAGGACCTTTCCAAGTTATCCTTGGTCTCCAAATGGGGATAGTCAACATTATGGGTTTGTGTACATTAACTATGAGTTTTGGACACTATATATGGTTAGGGGAATAGATCTAAGAGTTAGGCCATAAAGGAAGCTTCTAGGCATTTAGGGCCAAGAATGACACCTTGAACCACCACAGATGACCTCTTGAGCGAATCCTTTGCGTCTCACAAGGTATTAAGGTACCATTAGCATTTTATGACACTAGGTATGGGCCTTGGGGCCTTGAACATGGTCAGGGGAGGAAACATGAACCTTAGGCCTTAGAAGAATATTTTAGCCATCTAGGGCCAATAAATACTCCTTGAACAACCACGCAGGGCCTCTTGAAGGTATCCTTCACCTATGACTATGGATGTCAATGCCACTAGGTGGTTTTGAGAAGTAAGTATGTGTCCCAAGGCCCTGGAAACAATCTAGGGAAGAAGGCCATGACTTAGGTCCTAAATAAATATTTGAGGCATTCAAATCCATCATGAACAATGCCTCGAAGCACTAGATATGATCTCTAGAGGGTATCCTTGGCCTCTAAGAAAATATGTTAATTCACTCACAAGATTTCGAGAATTAGCTATGGGTCTCAAGGCCTTTGTATGGTCAAGGGGGGCAACCTAATACTTAGCCAAAGTACAAAGCTTCTAGGCATCTAGGGACAAAAAATGACACCTCAAACCACCACACTTGACCTCTCA
>ML798943.1:325064-341012 GCA_009831015.1 Picea engelmannii | reverse complement strand
TTTTTTTGACACAAACAAAAGTGAAATTCCGTCTTAAAAGTTTAAGGCTTGACTAATCGATTCATCAGTTGTGATGGCTGAGCACATAAAGGGTGGTGATGAGGCCTCAGGTGGTGAGGCCATAGGTGGCAAGGAGGATAGGCCAGTTTAAGGCATCACAAAGATATTTACAATATCTAAAGATGGAACAAAACTTCACATTATTTCACATTGATAAACTATCCTATGACCTAAAACTAATTTTCTATTATAATCTTTGTAACAATACCTTTATTTCCATGCATCTATTGTGCTTCAAAGAGGGGATACTCTAATTACTTTGAAGTCATTATTTCAAGGGGAACAATTTTTCTAAAATATTTCATCATACATTGAGAGCCTATAAAAAAAATCCATTTGTCATGTAGTTTGGGCGAATTCAAAATTTCCATTTGTCTTGCGTTATGGGAAAATTTTGAAAATTTCCATCTGTCTTATGCTTTGTGCATATATAAGTTTTCACAAAATTGTTCCTCTGGTACGTAGATGATGGAAATAACACTA
Source organism: Picea engelmannii (assembly GCA_009831015.1). NCBI lineage: Eukaryota > Viridiplantae > Streptophyta > Pinopsida > Pinales > Pinaceae > Picea > Picea engelmannii. The sequence continues at coordinate 340,469 of ML798943.1, read as the reverse complement.
TTCATTGTCCGCAAGCTCTAAAAGTAGACTCCATTTTCACTAACGAAGACACTTTTAGACTCCATTTTCACCGATGAAGACTATGCGATAGATTCTTGGTCTTTTTAACAATTGAAACTTTCACCAACCTTACCCTAGATTTTGTAGCTACCAATTACGAAGGAAACAAAAAATGATCTCTCTATTGTAAAATCATTTACGACCTGTTGTTATAATCTTACTTCAAACATATTAATCATAAGTGATCCAAATCTTGGGTTGTTCACATTTAGCTTTCTGATTGGCCTCATAAATCTATTTGGAAAATATTTTTGTACCTTTGATTCTATTCTGATTCTATTCTCATTTGTCTTTATGATTCTATTTTTATTTTTCTATCAAGATTGTTGTTTTAAAGTAAAGTAGAGAGTCCATTTCCTCTCATAAGCCACACTCATTAAAGCCTCGTGAAAATGCTTTGCACAAATCCCTTGCAAGGCATGGTTGAGTTCATTTCCTCTCATAAGCCACACTCATTAAAGCCTCACGAAAATTCTTTGGAACACTCCTTTGCCAGACATGTTGATTGTTAGGTAACATAGAAAATAAGTTCAACATATGTATTACTATATATATATATATATATATGGTAGGAAGTAAGTTTTAAAATTCCTAAGAACATTTGTTAATGAGATTATAAAGGCTATTACAATTATAACATTTATTTCATCCCATAAACTTATTTTTTTGGAAGTTGGTTTTAGATATGGTAGGAAGTAAGTTTTAAAATTATTCAAAAACATTCCTTGGTGAGGATTATAAAGGATATTAAAAATATAACATTTAAATTAAGTTCATCCCATCATTTCTATAAATAAAAGAAGGTAAATTTACTTTCTTATGAAAGTTGGTTTTAGATATCAAAACATTAATCATTCAAACATTGTATAAGGTTATGAGAGTCAACATTGCAAATAATAACATTTTATATATATGAGAAGATATAAAGGTCACCAAGCACATGACCCCACTAGAGGTAGCCACAACAATGACCACAAGGGACACTTTCTTTCTTGCAGATACTATCTAGGCTGAAACTCTCTTTTGGTCTTGGAGTAAGACTTAAAACTACTTCTAATTGGATAAGAGCTCATATTCCTTGGACGTAAAGAAACAAGTTAACAACCCAAAACCTAGAGGCCTTTAGCAGGAGTGGAAGTCTACGCCCTTACGAATTACCAACAAGTCATTTCAGATGGCATGGTTTTACTTGAATATTGTTGATGAGTCAGCCCACATTCGTAGATAACAACCAATGATGACTCATCACCAATTGACAACTAATTTATGATAGGTTTTACATTATAGAGGCACTATAGAAGTATGACAGGTATAGTTTTGGGGTGGTGGTATTGGAAATGAAAAGAGAACACAAACCATCTTTTGAGATACCCAACTTATGGAACACTACTTATGCATGGTTGTTTCACAAAAGGAAATTATCTAAGGTAAGGATTTTTTCATGGAATAAGTGAAGATGATCAGAATTTGTTCAATAATTTATATCCTTCATTATGAGTTGGATGTGTCAATTGTCATTCACAAACTAGTCTCTAGAAATTTTGACAAATCAAAAAGTCGAATAGTTGTAGAATTACAATTGAGAAAGTTATTTTGGTCCATTGGTCCTTTTCTTCTTTTGGAATTACTCAATGAAAATGGTCTCGTGAACAAAACATTATGGCTTAGAATAGGGCTCAAATCCAACTTTACTAGACAGCTCGACTTCAATACCCAAAAAAGAAAGACCCCAAAAAACATTCAATTTCTCGTGTCTTGAATATTCAAAACAAAATTGTGTGGATAGATTGCTAACAATTAGAAATCATACAAGGAGTACTCGAGAGGTTTGGTGCTTCAATGGTCATCTCCATTGGTAGTTTTTTACTCATCCTCCTATGGGTGAATTTTGTATGTACTATAGATGGAACTCTAATATTGAGAGCTTTTCATTGGGAGTCAATGAGTCATCAATGGTGCAAATTGTTGAGGTGATGACCCTATTGTGCACTTTGAAGTATGGATCTTATCTGAGTCGATTGTTTCTAGACTCCGATTGAATTGTATTGCTTACCCATGAAAATGTCTTGATACATAGTAGCAACCTTCCATTTCCTCCATTTGCAATAGTCCTTGGAATATTCTCTTTATATATTATCAATGCATTGTTTTTCAAACCTTCAATAGAAACAACAATTAGGGTTGATAAGTTTCATCGTCCGTCTAGAGCCTCTCGAACACCAACATGTGTCATTTGATGTTTGTTTTATGTTTTTTCCTACAAAATACCATGTGTCATCTACTGATTGGTCTATGTTCCATCATGCAGAGTACTCTACATGCCCATCTTGCCCGAAACCCCCTGCATCCTCTCTTCAATTCATGTTTCCTTTGTTCACCAAACACTGCCCTCTAATTTCGCTTCATCATGGTCTCTTCACTCGTTTTCTCCATCTTCGTCTCCTCACTCTCTTAATCATTTCCTATTCTTCCTCTTCTATTTCTCTCTGGAAAATTCACAGTCACATATCTTTGATTATTGTTCGTGGGAATGCAACTAGGCGATTTGGATTTATTGTTATAGGATCGTTGAAAATATTTTGTGAGGTGTAGGATAAAGATTAAACTTCTGAAGCATTCATTTTCCATCCAAAAACAATATCCCTCAATCATTAAACAACCTAACCACCCCAATTCACTTTGGATTTCCCTTTCCCCCGCTTCAGGGGTATGCTAGTATAATTAACTTTCTTTACACATATGAGTTTTGAGTGTTTATTAGTCCCCGCCTCCGACTAAATATATATTTTTCTTGGAGGTTAACGATAGCTGACCAACTATTGAATGGTACATTTTTCTACATTAGTTGGTCCATATTGGAGAAAGGATGTGATTTTATGCATTCTTTCGAAATGTAACATCAAATTCCATATTATTTCTGAAAACAAATTCATTTTCATATTTATAAAATTTCCCAATTCTAATTTTTGATTGGTTCATAGCAACTTGATGTGACTGTATTTCCCTGGTGTATGGGTTTTATTTTTCTCAATTGTGAGAACCAATAAATGGTTTTAAAATTTACCAATTTTTTTATTGGTTAATCTCTTCCTTGCTCTCGCAATGTTGTAGTCAAAGTTGCTCTGACAACACTTCAGTCAAAGTTGTGGTAGCCGAGGACCTAAGATTATCCTAGTTAGATGACCTGATCACCGCTTGGCCACCTTCTCACCTCCTCGCCACCTGCTACCTCACTGCCTTTCCATTGCCACATGCATAATGTTAAACAAAAGTTTATGTTCTTTTTCACCGCAAAAGCAAGAGTTTGCATTACCTTACCGGGGAAAAGCTATGTAATGTATGATTTAAATCATAGTTCCTCCACTTAAGTGGCCCAACACCTTCTCATATAACATCTTTGTTTATTTCCTTTAAAATTACCTTCGAGAAGATGGAGGCCCCCTCACCCTGAGACGAACACTGGAACACTAGAACTCTTCATTTCTGCAAAATGTCATAAACCTACCTTTTCATTTCGAAGCTTACAAACTCTCAGCGGTGAATTCCAGACCCTAAACATCATTTGTAGTTTGCTCAGGGTTTAGGGCTCTGCCAAACAATTTCATTTTAAAAACCTTAAGGTGAGTTTTAATGATATGCATTTATAAATTCTATGACTCTTTTCCTTCCTACCATGGAAATGCTTGTTAGTTTTTGAATTTAATGGAGGATTTCAGAAGTCTCGTTATGGAATGGGGATTAGGTCTAGGCTATAGCTTCAACCAATAGTGGGTTCCTACAGAATGACCATTGTATCATATTATAAATGCAACTACGCTACTTTAAAATATCAATCGCTTAGAAACTGTTGTTGATTTTTCGAAGACCCACTCCTTTCAATTATTTAATGTATAAGATCTCTTGTATGCTTATTTAAACGAGTTTCTTATAGTATTTCCAGTCGCACATGAAAACTAAATGCAATTAGGGTCACTTTATAGTGGAAAATGTTTGGATGAAAATTATTTCGAGAGTTTTAGAATAAGCTTTGGAGATGCTTTAAGAACCTTCATATTACAGGGTCACTTCATGCTCATTGTTACAACGAATTATATAAACTACTTCATTGTTGTTTCTCACAGTGATTGTGCAAAGATTTCTGTTCAGTTTAAAGTGAAATAAATTTGACTAAAATTTATGGTACCTGGCAACATCTTAAAGTACTTTTTGATCGACTTTACGAAATTTTGTTTTACTTTATTCCAAATAAAATTCCCCTAATTTACCCTAACTCATGAGAAAGTTTGCAACAACCCTAAAAAATAAAATGGTATTCTTCAAGAAACTTAGAATGTGATTTTAAAATACTAATTATTTACTATGTTTGTGACCAAGAGATATTTTAACATTACATTGCTTATTACTAACTCATGTTCAAAGTGGGTTTTTGTCAATTTTGCAGAGAATTTCAATGAAAATAAATTTTGACGGATTGCATTGCAAAGCCCTTTTAATACTTATAAGCATATGAAGTTGTCCTTGGTATAGAACAATATAGAAATTACACTTAAATTTTCATTGTAAATCCATTAAGTACTTATAAGCATATGAAGTTGTGATTAGTATGGAACAATATATAAATCACACTTAAAAATTGCATGAAACAAAATATAGACTTGTTGGTAAGTATTAATATTGGCTATTTTTCTATTAATTGCAGAGCAGCCAAACTCACTAGTGAAAAACCACAAGAGAAAACAATGGGGTTTTCTCACTCATCATACAATAAGCTGGTGTAGCTACCTAGCAAATAAGGAGGTGAGAAGTCAAACTCACTAGCGGAAAACTGCAAGAGAAAACAATGGGGTTTTCTCGCTCATCATATGGTAAGCTCGTGCAACTACCTAGCAAAGAAGGAGGTGAAACTAGGTAGCAAAGAAGGAGACGAACTAAAAATATTGGTCTGGTCTAATGAGTAGACATGAAAAAACAAATATAGCTTTAAGGTCAGGTTATCACTTACTAACTGCACTGTTGGTGATGGTGAGAGTCATATCGCCTCATGCATATCTTGCCTGGACTTGGATTTTCTTGTGCTACTGGGTTTGAGATGATGTGCCTAAAGGAAGTCGAACCCACTCTACTAGTACGACCTGTCTTTCTTTGAGTAGCTCTATTCCTAACATCATCTCCATCATCTACTACAAGATTCGTCCTCTCCCTTTAGGTCGAGCACTAAATTCCTAGACGCATCCCTCTCAAATTATCTAGGAATATTCCTTTTAGAAGCATCCTCCCCTTCCCATCCTATTTCGGATTCAATACCTCCTTTTTTACAATTGAATTCAGTCCCATATTCTTCTCAAATAGTATGTATTTTGTGGTCTTCTCCGTCAAGAGTTTCCAAATAATTATGTGTTTCTTTAATACACATGGTTGAAATATCTTATTTGTTTTTACTTCTCCGTTGGATTTGTCACTCCCACTGGTCGAGTTTGGAATGCTTTTCATCAGTGCGGTCAGAAAAAGGAACAAATGCGAAAGGGCGCTTAGGTGTGGATGTATGTAGGTATCTGGGGGTCACTTAGGTAATCTCTTTCCCATGTAGGGCATGGATTGAAAATAAATAAAGTTCTTTTCTTATCCATGCCTGCATGCAAGATCTCCTCAATTCTAATATCCTTTGCAAAAACTCTATATACTGTGTCTCCTCATATTCGTGTGGTAATTTGAAGTCCATGATTTTAAGAGTAGAATTTATCTGAAGTAAGCAAGAGACCATGACAATTTTCCTTTCATCAAATTCATTTATATATACCCCTAAAAATCGAATATTAATGAGCAGAGAGCTTAATAATGGTGGTACCTGATATCTTCCTAACTCCTGCATTAAATTATAAATGCACTTATATCGAATGCCATTTGAAGATGTTGGTCCATGAAATTAATAACATGTCAAAGTTTAAGCATAACATGTCCTTTGGTGGAGACAACACGTTATTATTTTTTGAAGTGAGAGAAAATGTCATAATCCAAGAATAATCACATGCACTCTGCAGAAGTTGTAAATTAATGTAATATTTTTCAAAATATATATTTAAAAAGTTATAACACTAATTGAGATAGTAGTATATAAGCGCCTTTCTTTCACATCATTTCTTATATTTTTTATTAATATGCTTGTGTATCTAACGACCCCATCGTTACGACTACAGGCGACACAAGAAAATGTATTTTTTTTTTCTGTTTGAAGTAGGAAGGCAACAATGATGATAGTTAAACAACATGACTTGATGACAAACACCATGCATGCAGATCAAGCATCAGACAACAATGACTCAACACACTACCACATCATGAAACTGGACGAAACATACAATAACCAATAGACAGATAGAAACAACTACCTGCCCGACACAAGAAAGAAAATGTCTAAAAGCTATAGGACAACATCAACCACCTGACATAGTGTCTTTGACGACCAGGAACTAGAAACCTCCGCGGTGCGCAAAACCAAAATGCATTAAGGCGTTACAACCAAGTGCCAACATTAATTACAATGAACAATGCCCACATCGGGAAGCATAGACTCTATCTAGTTTATCCTTCACCTTTGTTCGTCAGGGCGCGCAATGATCCCCTCATCAGGAATCATGTCATCACCAGGTGAGAGGCGTGACAATAACCATGGCACAACATAACATAACTGGACCAATAACCCAAGAAAAAAAATCCAACACGCCAGGAGACCTAATTAACTGACAAGAAAACTATACCCATGCACCAAGCAACAAGTGAACAGGACGCAGGATGACATCAATCAATTTCAAATTGCGCAAAATACTAGAGGATTATTGTTTCCTGCAAGGAAACCTGTATGGTGAAACGACTATGACCAACCACCCTTTACAACTTGACTTAAGGCGCAAGGCCCATAGTCACCAATTAACTGTTAACTATTAATTGTTTTAATTGATAAAACTACTAATCCCTCGACCATTAAGTTGCGCAAGATAATATACTATTACGCCAATAAACCATTATGTCTAACAAATCCTATTAATCCAACAATTATAACTCTATCCAACAAATGATGATCCTATTATTTTGAATACAATCAATTAAATTTTCAAAACCTTTATATTATTTAATATTAATAAAAAATGTTATTTTCCTTGTATAACAATCTACTTTATTTTCTTCAAGTTCATTACACTTTAAAGGATAGGTAAGTTAATGTACCTACTTAGAAATGTTAGCTAATGTAATTAAGTGTAGGTTAAAATAGGTTAAAATATCTGATTGAAGTTCAATTATGAAGAAAGGTTATGTGAAGTTTGTTCACCCTTGGCAAAGAAAATTATTGCAATTAAACTAAACCTTTAAACAAGAAATATTATCGTTGTGATATAGGATATTGTTGTCTGTTAATATTATATTGCTGGAATATATGATATTTCCATCTATTAAATATTGTTGTCTATTAAATAGGAAATTGCTAGTATAAGATAAATGAAATCGTTGTACAGTCACTACAGGTATCACTATCGATCATCATTATTTCTAAAAAGGAAAAGCGTTGTCATCCACAACATACCACACAACAATTACAACACACTAATACACCGTCCAAAAATGCAGCTACTACACAACCTCAAAAACTGCACAGTCACAATGCAGCTATAAATTCGCCTTCCTTCCATTGTATAAACTCACTGTCATCAAGAGTATAAGTTCATTGTGTTTTAGAATAATAAAAATGTAGAGGTTTTTACCATTAAGGAATCTATAAAATAAAATATTTTTCTATCTAGAATATAAGAGGTCACTGTCTATGAGATGCATGATAACACTGTCCATTAATACCTGATTGGTTGTCTATAAAATATGAATATATTCGAATGTTGTCTAAGATATAAATATTCAACAATGTATGTTCAACAATATGATATATTCAACGATTTCTAATAAATATTTGCGAGAACTGTATATTAACTATATGCTAAGGTTGAATGTTGTCTATGATATAAATATTCAACGCTGTCTGTTCAATGTATATATAGTATAACTTCGCTGTTCATATATTAATTTAGCTGTCCATTCAATATATGTTTTAAGTGTATAAAATCATTGTCTAACACATCTATAATGATATCGCTATCTGAATAGGATATTTCTGTCTAACATTACCAAATTCGTTGTCTAAAAATTGCAAAGTTGCAGTGTAAGTATTACAAGAATCGTTGTCTAATTATTACCAAATCATTGTCTCTTAAAAGTTTGTTGTCCATCATTATATTTACTGTCTTTGTTGTCCATCATTATATTTACTGTCTTTAAATACCTCACCATACATTTATTTTCTTTTAAATATATCATTGTCAAAAGGAAATAACAAATATAAAGAATTTAACAAGGAATTAATGCTACAACTCACTGTCTAATTAAAGGAATTAATCAAATACATATCTCTGTCTCATTAATTCGATATCATATAATTTTTCTGTCATATAATCAAGATTTATGTCCTTTAATAAATCCAAGTCAACAATGATATCTCTGTACAATAATAATATTTCTGTACATGGATGTCTGCTGTCAACAACATTAAAAATGCAGGTATAATATGCTAACAACAATATTGCTAGTTAAATTCACAGTGGGAAAATGCAGTCAGTAAATCACCCAATAAATAAAACATATGGTAATTAAAACACAAAGGTATAAAACACCATGATAACTTGCAGCCACATTGTTTAAACAACGCAGACATAGTCTTGAAAGAAAACATAGACATTTCATAAAAAAAATGTGGAAGAAATCAGAGTTTTAATCAATCAAGACACCGAGATACTCAATCAGAAGAGCGACACAAGACTAATCATTCATACATGAATCAATCAAACACAAATATAAGTAAGGGATAGAGAGTTGGGAAAAAATTATCCTTCACTCATCATCCATGCACAGGAAAGCAAGGCATTTGAATCTATAGGTCTTTAAACACCGAAGTGACGACCGTCGATTAAGATCTTGGATGATTGCTCAGGTACAGACTGATCAATAAAGGGATAAGGGAAGGATACAAATTTCTTCATAATATCAATAAAAAAAATACACAAAAGTCATAGCAATCAGGGTTTGGGTTTGCCAAGGAAATCAACTAAAAAAGAAGCAAGCGTAAGGTTGGGATGACTTTAAGTTCCTTGATTAAAAACGCAGAGTAAAACACAATTCTTTACACAATAGAAGTACAACAATGAAAGTGAAATAACAATATTAATCTACCATTCAAAAATAAATGCATGCGTACCATAGCCAAATGCAACAGCTCCGAGTCATTGTCCCGCGCGCGCTCCGTCTAGCCTCCGCTTGCCGACCGATATGACCTCACCGGTACCTCCTAACCAATGCTAGGGGTAGTCTTCTCCCCCGTAAACCCCCCAAGCCACAAAGGGGCCATGCACACAACACCAGATAACAACTATCACCCAACTCACATTGTAAGGTTGAGCTACCACTCGTTACCTAAGTTGGGTATCCCAACTCCCACAAGATAAGTTCAGTCAAGACAAAAATTCAGCAGCGTAACGTTACACATAAAGATATGATCCATACTCCTCCTCCTCCATCATTTTTATATATTTTTAAGTGATTTCTTTCCCAAATTCTCATTTAATTTATTTTTCATTAATTTAATCAGAAAAACCTCCCACGTACACATGTCACCCATCCCCCTAGTTGCACCAGGAAATTAATTTCATTAATTATTTAATTATTCATATTTCCCTCATCCACCTAAAATCATTCCTAAAAATGTTCCTTGGTGTCCCATTATTCCCTTACAAATCTTAAATGACTTATGCCTTACTAAATTCTTAGTAGAGTTAACAAATAGCAAGTTCCCAAGGCAAGATTCCTTACCAAGTTAGACATTCAAATTTTTCTTTATGTTTCCCCTTTTTCCTTTAGTTTCATATTTCTTTTAAGTTTCCCTATTTTCTCTTTTTAGCTAAAACTCAATTTAGCAAGTGTAGAAAAACAACCTTTTAGCCCTTTTTCTTTTTAATTAAAAATTTAATTAGAATATGTAGATTAAAAAATCATTTCCCTTTTAAAATTTTAATCCCCCATTATAATTTGATTTTAATAAATTAATTGAATTTCTTACCCCCTTCTTGCTACATGTTTAATTATGATTATTATTTTTGACCACATGTGTTACTTAGACCTAGGTTTTAGTTTCATTGGGCTAGGCGACATTTTTGTTAGGGAAGTTGTTTTTTTAAATCTTATCACATCATTCATTTTAAGGCTGTATAGGTTTATTCACCTTCCATTTAAAACGCGACGTGCCCTTTCGGACGCACTAGGTGCTCCAAGGGTTCCACTCACGTCTTTCCATTTTCCTTGTGGGGCGTGCCCTTTAGGATGTACTACATGATCCAAGGGTGCCACTCGCCTCTTTCTGTTTTCCTTATGCAACGTGCCCTTTAAGACGCACTATGTGATCCAAGGGTGCCCCTCGCTTCTTTCTATTTTCCTTGTGCGACGTGCCCTTCTGGACGCACTATGTTCTCCAAGGGTGCCACTCACTTCTTGAATGACTTGGTAGACATCAAAAACCCCTAGAGTCAATACTCCACTAGGTGATCTTGTGGGAGATTAAGGGCCTCTAAGGAATAAGACCCCTGCCTTATTGCTTGACCCTTAGAATCATCGTGAGTGACTATCACAGTCTTCCCTCACGACATCATGGGTCTTCTCGAACTAGGTAGTCATTAACCTACAGTTCGAGCCACGATGAGAGTGCTAGTAGGCTGTGCCAGGGCTTCTCCCACACCTCTCCCTCAAAGTCTCTGGTTGTCGTGCATGACCCCTCTACTCCACATGTGAGTCTGGTCGACAAGCTAATGTCATCCTGCATCATCAATGAATCATGTCAACAATAATAATCAATCCTCATAACATCTAATCATGTGTACATATGTCTTATCAATGACAATCAAACCCTAATAGTCCACTCCCTGACTCGATCTGGAGTCCAAGGGGTTTCATCGATGCCTCTGCATCCTCGAGGTCCAAAGTCCTTCACACTCTGGAGCACCTAGTCAATAACACTTGTCTATGTGAATACAGAAAAATAACATATCGTCAATCCATAATGTCTCATAATCATAATCAAATGATCAATAGTATAATAATATGGATCACTTGCAAGAAAGTGTCATCAAGGATAAGTTCGCTTAGTGCGAGCAAGAGTGGGATGTTACATACACCCCCTCTTGGTTTAAATTTTGTTCTGAAGTTTCATAGTATATAAGTGATGAAATAAAGTGTATTACAGTATCATAATTCTATCTATCAACAAAAATGGAAACTAATAGCGCATATCATATGCTTCCTTCGAGGTCTCCGAGTGTGGACTATAGTTGTCTCACTGGACCTTGACTTGATCTGCTATTCGATGTCGTAGCTGTCGAATGCGATGGTCCAGGATGAATATTGACTCAGTCGTGAGTGCACCCTCATTCGATACCTGCAAGGTACTCAAGTCAATAACATGTGTAGGATCACTAATATAATGTCTCAAGACAGATACGTGAAAAACATCGTGCATACGACTCAAAGAATCGGGCAAGGCTAGTCGATAGGCCACAGGCCCCTTCTTTTCCACAATCTCAAAAGGTCCCATGAACCTAGGAGAGAGATTAGCATCCTTTCCAAACTTGATCAAACTCTTATGCGTTTTCACTCGCAAGAAGACTCGATCACCAACTTTGTAACTAAGGTCGACACGATGCGCATCGACATAACTCTTCTGTCGATCCTGCACTTCCTTGATCTTATGTGTTATACTTTGCATTTGTTATTCCATTTCTTGGATCGCTTATGATCCCACCAAGACCCTATCCTCAAGCCGATCCCAACTCAAGGCGTCCGACATAGTTGTTCGCAAAGAAAATCGAAAGACTCCATCTTAATGGTGCTTTGATAATTGTTGTTATATGTGAATTCTATCAGTGGCAAGAATTCCTCCCAACGCTTATGTTGGTCCATCACATACATGCACGACATGTACTCCAAGATTTGGTTTGTTCATTTGGTCTGCTCATCTATCTTCGGGTGATAGGAAACTAAAGTTAAGTCGAGTTCCCAAGGCCTCTTGGAAACTAGTCCAAAATTGTCCAGTAAACACCGATCCTCGATCAGATATAATCCTCATAGGCATGCCATGCAACCTCACAATATCGCTGATGAAATCTCTAGCTAATTCAGGTGCTTGATATGTCGTACACTCATGAATAAAATGAGCACTCTTCATCAAAGTGTTGAATACCAAAACAATTGAGTCATGTCTTCTTTCCATCAGTGGAAATCCAACAATGAAATCCATTGAAATGAACTCCCATTTCGATTATGGAATAACATGTGGCTGTAGTAATCCTGTCAGATGTCTATGTTCATCCTTCACCTACTGAAATTCTAGACATCTTGCCATGTAGTTGACTATGTGTGCCTTCATTCCTCTCCAGAAGAATAAGGGTTTAAGGTCTGTTATCATCTTCATGACTACCGCGTGAGCCCACTACACTGCTCTGTGAGCCTTGTTTAGGATCAAACTCCTCAACTCATCATTTGGTGGTATGTAAATTCAATTGGTAAATCTCAAAAATATGTCATTGTCCATAGTAAAACCTTCAAATTTTGGCACCATCATTGTGTTTTGTCCGGTAAAATGCTTGACCTCTTTGTACCAATCATCATTATGCTGTAAGGTTAGAATATTTTCATGTAGATTGACGCAGTAGAGGCACTACCATACCCCCGTCGCGCTCTCCTGCTCACATGATCGTTCAATTCCCTTCTAAGCCAAAGCGGCTCTTTAGATCCCCTGCTGGAATCCTCTGCTTAAACCCGATCCACAGGTCACTCATTCACCTACACGACCTTCTACACCTTACTGCGGTTGCCCCTGACTCAGTTTCTGGGTTCGACGTTTCGTGCTTCTTGATGTCGAGAGTCACTGTCCTCTCAATTTCCCGATCACTGATGAGCTCCTTACCCAGCCTTAGCCCCTCCCAGCTAGGCTCTATTCCACACGACTGAGCTCCAATAAGACCGCAACCTTATCTTCTCCTGTCAGGGTTTCAGAGTTTTCAATGTCAAAATGCAATCGTCCACTAGATCCGCGATCCTCCGATTCCCGACACGCCTTTTCCACGATAGCCCTCCTGGCTATAGGCCTTGGTTCATATGACCGTTAACCTGTGACCACGGTCTTATCCCTGTCGAGGTTACAGGGTTTCAAATGCCTAAATGCATATGTCTACGGGATTCCCGACCATCCAAATCCCGACTCTCCGTTGCACTGACAGCTGGCTTCCACTATGGCACTGTCTTCCTTCTTCGGTTTGCTGACAGCTGGCTCCCACACTATTCTCTTCTTGTCAGAGTATCGTGTTTCGCGATATCGCGACTCCAGTTGCAAATATTCATGGGACTCATGAAACTACGAATCCCGATTCTCCGATGAAGCCCTCCTGTCAATCTTTCCCTGGTGGCACTCGATTACTGCCATGCGTCCTGCTCAAACGGACGGTCCAGATTAACTCTTGGGGTTTCGAGACTTTTGATGTCCCGATTCCTTTGACCTCAGGAACTCCGATTTCTCGATGACTGCTATGTCGATGATCACTTGATCTCCGCCATGCGTCCTGCTAACGGATGGCCCTAATCTTCCCGGTATTTCGAGACTTGAAGTGTCTCAATTTCCTCTGCCTCGAGACTCCCGATTTCTGATGGCTGAAGTGCCTATGGTAAACCTCGTGCAGCTCCTTTCCAATCTGATGGATGACGGGTACCTGCTCCAGATCTGACGGTTGAAATCCTTTATCTTCGTGCGCTTGCTCTAGAGGCTAAACTCCGAGCATCTTCTCCCGATCCTACGGCTTACGGGATTTCTGAGTGAGATCCGATGGCTTTCGATCTCCTCCCTCTATAGGCTCCTCCTGAGCTCCTCCTGGACGTGGAAATCAACGGTCTGGATTCCTTCTCCTGCCGATCTGATGACTGTCGTCGCTCCTCCTGAGATTTCGCACTTTCTTCCTGCACTTGGAAGAATTTTGATTTCTCCAAGGCCTCAGCCTTTGCTTCCTTCTCCAACGAGCTCCTGAACCTTGAGCTTCGCTGCGCGTGTAAAAACGCTAACTCCTCCTGAGATTCTATCTCCTTTCTCGAATCCTCAAAGGATTCTTTCGACCCCTGCACTCCTTGCAGAGTCTTTCTGGGTGTTCAACAACCCAGTGAAGATCCCTCAGTGGATTCTTCCTTCAGTTCAAAGAACTCAAAGAGTTCTCTTCTCTTCTATGCCTATCTGCACACTTCCTCGACACCCTCCTGGCGGAGTACCCTTTCCACAAAACGTTCAACAAGTCTGTCCCTTTTGTGCACCCCTTGCACTTGCTCGATGCCCTCTTGACAGAGCTCTCAGAATCCCCAGTGATTCTGGCTTCTGTCTGAACTCACAACAAAGTTCCTTCCTCTGTGCACTCCTTGCACTAGCTCAATGCCCACCTGGCATAGCTTCACAGAACTCCTCAGAGCTTCTATCTGAACTCACAACAGAGTTCCTTCAACTACACCTTATGCATATGCTCAATGCCCACCTGGCAGAGCTCTACAGAATTCACAGCAGAATTCTGTCTGCAACTATGTCTCTCATACACAGCCTTGCCTCCAAGGTAGTCAACAACCTTGAGGTCTTCCTCCTGAGTGGTTGACTCTATCTCCTGTGCTACAACACATCTTTGTATGACTGCGCAGAGTTCAGAAGTGCATCCTCTGTGCACTGGTATTCAGAGACCGCAGTACTCTGTCACGCTCTCCTGGCATGAAACCTCAAAGACCTTCACCCTGAAATCAAACACACTCCTGCAAATGCCTAACATACATCTACAACATACATAAAGAACACACACAGATATCCATATAACATAGAACATATGTAGGAAAAACTGCTTCTGTTTATATTAATAATGGCAATGCCTGTAATTACAAGGTGTTCCTGAGCTCTCTCTGGCTCTTCTCTTCAACTCTTTTCTAACTCACTTACTTCCTCAAAATGAGATCTCCCAATCTCTTTTACCTGAGGGGCTCTTAGAGCGCTTCCCTCCATATCTACCTACCCTATTCAATTGCATTGAATGGTTGTCTAGTCCAGCATCTGGATCTAGATCTCAGCCGATCTAGCATTAAAGATGATCTTATCTATAGCCTATGCAAAGGCATGACTTCCATGGCTCACCAGCCTAAGCATTTAATTACATTCAATTTAAATTTAAAATGAGGCTGCGCCTCTCTTCA
>ML798943.1:290624-306814 GCA_009831015.1 Picea engelmannii | reverse complement strand
GGGGGTGAATTAGTTGTAACCTTGCTTAAACAATTATGCTTATTTTAAACTCTTTACATAACACTCAATGACAATCAAAATAGTGTAGGGAAGTAAGCAATAGTACATTCAACATCATTCACACATATGAGATACACAGAGACAAATATTTCTTGAGGAAACCCATAAAGGGTAAAAACCTCTTCTTCTTTATATGACAAGTAATCTTTACAATCTTTACATTATCATACATATGAGCTCCAACTCTTTGTGAGGCTACATCCTCTATTTTGCAAGCTGCAACTTGCTGAGAGCACCAACTCTCTTTTTTCTTTAGCACCCACTAGAAGGAAGCACCGACTCCTTGGTTTCTCTAGCACACACTAGAAGGAAGCACCAACTCCCTGGTTTCTCTAGCACCCTCTAGAAGGAAGCAACAACTCCCTAAGTGTTCCAGCACCAACTAGATGGAAGCACCAACTTCCAGTCACGCAGGCACCAACCTGTATAACAAAGAACAACAGTTCTCCCTTGCACCACCCTGGTTTCTCTGGCTGCAACTAGATGGAAGCTACAACTCCCTGTGTTCAAGCACCCACTTGAAGCTCTGAGGACATCAGTCCTCCCTAGCACCTCCCTACCACCTCCCTACCACCCCGAGATATAAAATTTTGCTACTGAAACTTATTACAGTGATATAATGTTCATCAATGGCTTACCAGTCTCATCACTGTTCTGCTACACTGCCCTACTCTGTCTGCCTCATTGTCTTGATGCACACATCCTTGCGCTTTTTGTTCTTCTACCTTTTATGCTTTGTGCCCCATGTCCCTTCAATGCACCATTCCTCTTCTATGCATTTCAGCTGATGCACTCTGCCTCATTGTACACACCTCAATCATGCTCAACAACCCCATCTCTTCTTTTGTTCTGCATACATATAGTCTCTGTGTACCTTGTGCATGCTATATCTCCATGCTTTTGCATGCTCTCTCCATCTCAAGTGCTCTGCCCGATCATCATGGAAACTCTTTATCTTCTCTGGTAGTTAAACCCATGCGTCCATCATCACTGGGTGTTATGCTGAGATTCCTTAGCCTGTCTCGTAGTTGAGACTCTTCGTCTTCTCAATCAAAGTCGAGCTGATCCTCTCTGTTGCAGTTACGGGCTTCAACACTCTTCCATCTGTCAATCACTTCTAAGAATAGTCTTCCTTCAACCAGAAGATGCCTCGAGCCTCTTCATCTGCTCTGGCGATCACACTAAGGCCTATTTCATCCCTCTGGAAGAATCCATTATTCGTTTCTAGCAGTTATACTCTGAAGTGAAACAGTAGCCCTCAGATCATACTTAAATTCACCTGCACCGTTGGATTGGATCCATAGGATCTTGCGTTTATTTTGCATTTTCGGAATTTTGGCATTCTTGTGGTAAAGAGTCTCAATTATCCATGTCCCAAACTCCGAAATGGAGCTTGTCTCTAGAGCTCTTCGACGATGTGACCTCCAGCGGTGACCAAGGCTTATACCAAAAAGGTGTTTTCACATTTCACATTTCGACATTTAACATTTCAAAATTTTGGGACTCCTTTGATGAAGAGTCTCAACCCTTGACTCTTCCAACTCCCAGTATCCGAACCTCCAAAATGGAGTCGGATCAATGGTCCACACTCTTGATGATTCGACGATCCAGATCTCTTCGTGATTTCGCATAACGCGATTTCGACATTCTTGATGTGAGAGTTCTTAACAAATCCAAGTCCCGATATCCGAAACTCCGAAATGGATTTGGATCAACGACATTTCATCGTTTGACATTTCGCTGTTTTGGGACTCCTGTGGTGAAGAGTCTCGGCTAACTCCTCCAACTCCCGGTATCCAAAGTTTCGAAATGGAGTCGGATCAAAGATCTGGTATATTGTTGTTTCACATTTTGACGATTCGACATTTCGACACTCCTGTGATGAAGTGTTTCGACACTTCAACTCCTGGTATCCGGGACCACGAAATGGAGTTATTTCCCACTCTGCGACATTCTTTGTTGGTGTGCCTATTTCGGGATTTCGGCGTTTCGCATTTCATGATTCCGGGACTCCTGTAGTAAGAGTTCTTGACATCCCCAACTCCCGATATCCAAAATCTCAGTATCCGAAATTGTCTCTTGCTTTCAGTATTTCGGCGTTTCGCATTTCGTGATTCTGGTACTCCTATAGTAAGATTTCTTGACATCTCCACCTCTTGGTATCCGAAACTCTGAAATGTAGTCGGATCAATTTATCCCCGATCTTCCTTGCCTGCCTGTAAACCATCAAATGATCAAGCACACTCTTTCACTCTGCGTGCACCTCTGTACTTATCCTCTTGAGCTTACATTGTCCCTGTTTTTCCATCACTGCATACTCTGAACTTGCCATCAATGAAAAGCACACCGGCTTGAAGAATGTGATAGTGCATTCATCGAGCTTAAGAGGTTACTAACTAGTGCGCCAATTCTACAAGTGCCGAGTATGGAAAAGGACTTCACAGTCTGCACAGATGCATTGAAGCAAGGGTTGGGGGTTGTTCTAATGCAGGATGGAGGAGTGATAGCGTATGCATCAAGGAAGTTAAAGCAACACAAGGAGATTTACGCTACTCATGATTTGGAATTGGAAGCCGTAATGCTAGCTCTTAAAATTTGGAGGCACTATCTAGTGGGGCGAAACTTTGAGCTCAAAACGGACCATCAAAGTTTAAAACATCTCTTCACTCAAAGGGATCTGAATTTCAGGCAAAGGCGATGGAGTGAGTTTATGAGTGAGTACGATTTTGGTATTTCATACATCAAGGGAAAATAAAATGTGGTCGCAGATGCCTTGATTAGGAGACCACGTGTCTTCTCCTTGGTACCTTTAAAAGTCAATATGAGGGAATGTGTGTTGACGCAACTCCTTGGAGATAGTTGGTATTTAAAGGTTACTTCGAACCTCAAGAGTGGGAGGTAGTTAGATCTAAAGTATGAAGGATATAGTCTAGAAGCAGATAGACTATTAAGATATCGAGGAAGGATGTACATCCCTGAAGGTGGGGATATTCGAAGCATCATACTAAAGGAAGCCCATAGAGCACTTTATTGTGCGCATTCGAGTGTGAAGAAAATGTACATAGACATGAGGAAGCTCTTCTTTTGGGTAGGAATGAAGCGCGATGTAGTCCATTTCGTCGCCAACTGCCTAGAGTGTCAACAAGTGAAAGTCAATCACCATCACCCGACATGACTCCTACAACCACATGATGTTCCTATGTCCATGTGGGAAGTCATTTCTATGGATTTTGTTGTGGGATTGTCACTCGCATCTCATAGACACGATGCCATTCTTGTAATAGTTGATAAGTTAACCAAGAGTGCTCATTTTATTCTGGTTAAAGAGAATTACGATGTCACTGATTTGGCACGTGTGTTTGTAAGTGAGGTCATCCATTTTCATGGGATACCTAAAAAGATCATTTCAGATAGGGACTCCAGATTCACTTCTAGGTTTTGGACAATTTTGTAGTCAGCATTGGGGACTCAGTTGAACTTAAGCACAACTTATCATCCAGAAACAGATGGGAAAACTGAGAGAGTAAATCAGGTTATGGAAGACATTCTTAGGATGTATGTTATGGATAATCAAACCCATTGGGAGAAGTACATACCTTTGGTAGAGTTCGCCTACAATAATAGTTTTCATAGCTCCATCAGAATTCCACCCTACAAAGTTCTATATGGAAGGCCATGCAGAACACTGTTGAGTTGGGAGAGGTTAGAAGACCGAGTGACAGTTGGGCTAGAATTGATTCAAGAGATGGAGGAACAAGTGATTCATATTAGGCAGAGACTAAAGGAAGCACAAGATAGACATAAAAGTTATGCAGATGCACACGAGACCGACTGAAGTTATAAAGTGGGAGATCAAGTTTTCATTCGTATCAGACCCAATAAGAGTACCATTTAGTTTGGGAAGGGGACAAAGTTGTCACCTCGATTTATAGGACCGTTCAAAATCCAAGAGAAAATTGGACCTGTTGCCTATCGTCTCATACTGCCACCCTACTTGCATAAAACTCATAATGTTTTTCATGTATCTGTTCTATGTCATTATGTTGCTGACGAGTCACATAAACTAAATTGGAAGGAATTGCAGGTATCAGACGTGGGAACCCTCACGGTAGAACCATTGCTCATATTGGACCGTAGAGTCCGAGAGCTCAGGAACCGTCTGGTAGACCAAGTTAAGGTCCAGTGGGACAAGTTTAGTCCAGGATCTGCAACTTGGGAGGATGCCAAGACACTACGATGATATTATCCCTCACTTTTTTTGACCACCTCGAGAATATGTTTCTCGAAGGTTGGGTGTATGAAACACCACCTTTTGACTTAGACATCTAGGATTACTTGAAGCCTAATCACCTTTATTTTCAATTCACAGTGAAACAATTAATGATACGCTTGAACTTTTAAGACGTAGAAACCTGTATGAATGTTTAAATGCTATTTGAATGATAATGGATATGATGCGATCTACTATGTGAATGTAAATTCTATGAATGTTTAAATGTTATTTGTATGATATTGGATATGATGCGATCTATTATGTGAATGTAAATTCTATGAATGTTTAAATGTTATTTGAATGATGATGGATATGATGCGGCCTACTATGTGGATGTAAGTTCTATAAATGTTTAAATATCACTTGAATGATGATGGATATGATGCAATCTATTATGCAAATGGAAATCTTATGAATGTGTAATGTTAATTGAATTATGGGGATATTATGAGATCTATTTCTAACTTGAAAACTTTGAATTTAAATATGTCGGCACATGGATACCGAATTGAGATTATGGTTGTATGCAATTACATGATGATAATGCATAGATATGTATGAGTTTGTGTTATAGACTAGTCTACAGGTCATTGGGCTAATGAAATAGCCAAGGGCTAGTGGTAATGAAAGTGGATGTCATGACCACCAACCGAGAAACAATATGGTATGAATCTTTGTATGTGAAGTTATATTGGTTTGAATGCATAGGTATGATATATGGAATGGTGCAGGATTTCAGGTGATGAGACTGCCCAAAAACTGAATAAACAATCACAAAATTCCCATCAACATGGTGCCACTGTATATTCCATTGTAGGGTGTGGACCCTAGTCCTATTAGGAGGGGTGGAGGCATTTCCCACTGTGTATCCTCCGAAACCTGGAGTCACGGGAGGACAGTGTTAGCTCACACTCCCCTAGACGTGTGATGATGACTATCAGTTGCCTGCTAGGGAAGCTTGGTCAAGATAGAGACACTTCTGCTTATGGGTTCTATTTTGAGTTAGGTCAATATAGTTGACGCTCCAAGATAGTCCATCAGAGGAAGGATAGGAATGGAAGATGGAAGTAAGTTAGGGAGGAAGGATGAATAGAAATAGTTGAGAGTGTTTGGAGATTTTCCTTATGGTGGAATTTATTATTTTTCCTTCTGAAAATAAAATGTGTGTATATATATATATATATATATATATATATAGATATATATTCATAATTACTTAACCAAACTACAATTGTCTAAATAAACATTGTTGAGCTAGATTATTGTAATTAAGGGGTTTCACAAATAATTGATTGGTTTATTATCTTTTATAAATTGAATAGTCTTGTTGATTGGATTGGATGCATACATAAATTACTATAGAGGTGATAGTTATTGTTATTAGTACATGCACACGACTTGTATGTACTAGCTACACATGCATTTCTTGTACATGTACACTAGTATGTATGAGTTTTCTTGGCTTACTTACTGATAATGTTGTTTATTGGATATGAATGTGTGAACCATGTGTCATTTCCATTATATCATAAGATACTTTAACTTCGGGATGAATTTTCCTGAAGGGTGGGTGTATGTAACAACCCTAAGTAATTAATCAATTGTCAGGATTTAAATAATTGTTTAATGTATATTAGCTTAATTAATTAATTAATTGTCCTGGTTAAATATTTGTTGAATGTATATTGGTTTAATTAATTAATTTCATGATTTAATATATGTTTAATAAAATCCATCTTAATAAATTATTAGCTATTATTTTGTATCGAAAAATCAACCCATTAATGAAAAGGGGATAAGGTGGTTGACACCTAATTGAGGGGGGGTAGTTGAGAATTAAATGAATGAAGAAGACGGTGAATGATGGGAAGGGAGGATAAGGCAAGGGGGAACCTTATTTTGGGGGGGATTGTATTACGGGCTCTGTTGGGAGGATCTTGTGGTGGTTTTGTGGAGGATCTTGTTGTGGTTTTGTGGAGGAGATTGTTGTGGTTTTTCTGAGGAGCTTGTTGGAGGTATGTCACAGGGGGCACTGGGGTTGCTGGGGATTTTGGGCTCAGGGGGAAAGAAAACTGCAAGGGTTCCTAGAGCTAGGGAGCCAGAGAGGCTCTATTGCTAGATGGCTGGGAGGAAAAGATTTAGTTTTCAGGTAGTTTCAAGCAGTCTTCAAGTAGTTAGCAACAACAAGAAAGAAAAGGACAAACTTCTTCTTCAAGAGGTGTTTTACCACTATTAATTTTGTCTGAATGAAAGTTATGATATGTACCTATGTATTGAAATTGTGCAATATGCTGAGTAATCTGTTTTGTGACTATTTTGGACTGTATAATATGAAAATTTGATATCTAAACTGATTAAATTTGCTAGTACTTCAACATACATTAGATATATTTGTTGTAATGAAAACAAAAATAGAAATTAGATGTCATGTTCAAGAAAAGAAGAGTAATTTAGATTATGAATTTACTATTTAACTAGCATCCTTAGATAATGGATTTATAACATGGCTATCCACAGTCGCAGGGTTGAACCCGCTCTGATACCATATGCAAAGACCCCGTCGTTACGACTACAAGCGACACACGAAAGTGATTTTTTTTTTTGTTTGAAGAAGGAAGGCAACAACGACGATAGTTAAACAATCTACTTGATGATGAACACCATGCACACAGATCAAGCAACAGAAAACAATTCCTCAACACACTAGCACATCATGCAACTGGACGAAACATGCGATAACCAATAGACAGATAGAAATGACTACCCGCCCGACACAAGCAAGACAATGCCTAAAATCTATAGGACAACATCAACCACCCACCACAGTGGCTTCGAGGACCAGGAACTAGAAACCTCTGCGACACAAAGAACCAAAATGAGTTAAGGTCTTATAACCAAGTGCCAACATCAATTACAATGAACAATGCCCACATAGGGAAGCACAAACTTCATCCGGGTTATCCTTCGCCTCTATCCTTCAGGGAGCACGATGATCCCCTCATCATGAATCATGTTGTCACCAGGCAAGAGCTGTGAAAGTAACCATGGCGCAACATAACATAACTGGACCAATAACGCAAGAAAAAAAATCCAACATGCCAGGAGACCTAATTAACTGACAAGAAAACTATACCCACGCACCCAAGCAACAAGTCGACAGGACACAAGATGACATCACTCGATTTCAAATTGCACAAAAGACTAGAGGATTCTTGTTTCCTACAAGGCAACCTGTATGGTGAAACGACTATGACGAACCACCCTTTAAAACTTGACTTAAGGCGCAAGGCACATAGTCTCCAATTAACTGTTAACTATTAATTGTTTTAGTTGATAAAACTACTAATCCCTCAACCATTAAGCTTGCGCAAGATAATATACTATAATGCCAATAAACCATTATTTCTAACAAATCCTATTAATCCAACAATTATAACTCTATCCAACAAATCATAATCCTATTATTTTTAATACAATCAATTAAATTTTCAAAACCTTTATATCATTTAATAATAATAAAAATTGTTATTTTCCTTGTATAACAATCTACTTTATTTTCTTCAAGTTCATTACACTTTAAAGGATAGGTAAGTTAATGTACCTACTTAGACATGTTAGTTAATGTAATTAAGTGTAGGTTAAAATATCTGATTGAAGTTCAATTATGAAGAAAGGTTATGTGAAGTTTGTTCACCCTTGGTAAAGCAAATTATTGCAATTAAACTAAACCTTGAAACACGAAATATTATCGTTGTGATATAGAATATTGTTGTCTGTTAATATTATATTGCTGGCATATATGATATTTCCATCTATTAAATATTGTTGTCCATTAAATAGGATATTGTTGGTATAAGATAAATGAAATCGTTGTCCAGTCACTACAGGTATCACTGTTGATCAACATTATTTCTAAAAAGGAAAAGCACTATGATCCATAGCATACCACGCAACAATTACAACACACTAATACACCGTCCAAAAACACAACTACTACACAGTCTCAAACACTGCATAGTCACAATGCAGCTATAAATTTTCCTTCCCTCCATTGTATAAACTGGCTGTCATCAAGAGTATAAGTTCACTGTGTTTTAGCAGAAATAAAAATTTAGAGGTTTTTACCATTAAGGAATCTATAAAATACAAGATTTTTCTATCTAGAATATAATAGGCCGTTGTCTTTGAGATGCATGATAATCCTGTCCATTAATACCTGATTGGTTGTCTATAAAATATGAATATATTCAAATGTTGTCTAAGATATAAATATTCAACGCTGTCTGTTCAACAATATGATATATTCAATGTTGTGTAATAAATATTTGCAAGAGATGTATATTAACTATATGCTAAGGCTGAATGCTGCATATGATATAAATATTCAACGTTGTCTGTTCAATGTATATATAGTATAACTTCTCTCTTTATATATTAATTTAGCTGTCCATTCAATGTATGTTTTAAGTGTATAAAATCG
Source organism: Picea engelmannii (assembly GCA_009831015.1). Classification (NCBI taxonomy): domain Eukaryota; kingdom Viridiplantae; phylum Streptophyta; class Pinopsida; order Pinales; family Pinaceae; genus Picea; species Picea engelmannii. The sequence continues at coordinate 298,001 of ML798943.1, read as the reverse complement.
TTGTCTAACACATCTAAAATGATATCACTATCTGAATAGGATATTGTTGTCTAACATTACCAAATTCATTGTCTAAAAATTACAAAGTTGTTGTGTAAGTATTACAAGAATTGTTGTCTAATTATTACCAAATCATTGTCTCTTAAAGGTTTTCTTTCCATCATTATATTTACTGTCTTTGCTGTCCATCATTATATTTACTGTCTTTAAATACCTCACCATAATTTGTTGTCTTTTAAATATATCGTTGTCAAAAGGAAATAACAAATATAAAAAAATTAACAAGGAATTAATGCTACGGTTCGTTGTCTAATTAAAGAAATTAATCAATTACATATCTATGTCTCATTAATTCGCTTTCATATAATTTCATTGTCATGTAATCAAGATTTTTGTCCTTTAATAAATCTAATTCAACAATGATATCTTTGTACAATAATAATATTGTTGTACATGGTTGTCTGTTGTCAACAACATTAAAAACACATGTATAATATGCTAACAACAATATTGCTAGTTAAATTCACAGTGGGAAAAGGCAGTTAGTAAATCACCCAGTAAATAATGCATATGGTAATTAAAACACAAAACTCCATGGTAACTCACAGCCATATCGTTTAAACAACACAGACATAGTCTTGAAATAAAACACAAACATTTCATAAAAAAAAACGCAGAGAAAATCAGAGTTTTAATCAATCAAGACGCATAGATACTCAATCAGAAGAAAGGCGCAAGACTAATCATTCAACCATGAATCAATAAAACACAGATATAAGTAAGGGATAGACAGCTGGGACAAATTTATCCTTCGCTCATCATACATGCACAAGAAAGCATTGCATTTGAATCTATAGGTCTTTAAACACCGAAGTGACGACCATCGATTTGGCTCTTGGTCGACTGCTCAAGCACGAGCTGATGACTAAAGGGATAAGGGAAGGACACAAATTTCTTCGTAATATCTATAAAACAAATAAAAAAAAGTCATAGCAATCATGGTTTGGGTTTTCCAAGGAAATCAACTCAAAAAGCAGCGAGCGTAAGGCTAGGATGAATTTAAGTTCCTCGATAAAAAACGCTGAGTAAAACACAATTATTTACACAATAGAAGTACAGTAATGAAAGCACAAGAACAATATTAATCTACCATTCAAAAATAAACACATGCGTACCGTAGCCAAATGCGACAGCTCCGAGTCGTTGTCCCGTGCACGCTCCATCCAACTCCCGCTTGCAGACCGATGTGACCTCACTGGTACCTCCCAACCAATTCTAGGGGTACTCTTCTTCCCCTTGAGCCACGCACACAATACCGAAGAATAGCTAGCACCCAGCTCGCCTCGCAAGGTCGAGCTACCACTCGTTACCTGAGCTGGGTATCCCAACTCCCACAAGATAAGTTCAGTCAAGACAAAAATTCAGCAATGTAACGTTACGCATAAAGATCTGATCCATACACCTCCTCCTCCATCCCTTTTATAGAGTTTTTAAGTGATTTCTTTCCCAAATTCTCATTTAATTTATTTTTCATTAATTTAATCAGAAAAACCTCGCCCGTATACATGTCACCCATCCCCCTAGTTGCACCAAAAAAATAATTTCATTAATTATTTGATTATTCCTATTTCCCTCACCCACCTAAAAACATTTCTAAAAACTCTCCTTGGTGCCCCAATATTCCCTTACAAATCTTAAATGACTTACACCTTACTAAATTCTTAGTAGAGTTCAAAAATATCAAGTTCCCAAGGGAAGATTCCTTACTAAGTTAGACATTCAACTTTTTGTTTATGTTTCCCCTTTTTCCTTTAGTTTCCTATTTCTTTTAAGTTTCCCTATTTTCCCTTTTTAGCTAAAAATCAATTTAGCAAGTGTAGAAAAACAACCTTTTACCCCTTTTTCTTTTTAATTAAAAATTTAAAAAGAAAAAGGGGTAAACAATCATTTCCCTTTTAAAATTTTAATCCCCCATTATAATTTGATTTTAATAAATTAATTGAATTTCTTACCCCCTTCTTGCTACATGTTTAATTGTGATTATTATTTTTGACCACATGTGTTACTTAGACCTAGATTTTAATTTCACTAGGCTGGGTGGCATTTTTGTTAGGGAAATTATTTTTTTAAATATTACTTTTCACTTCATTAATTTTAAGGCCGTCTAGGTTTAGTCACTTTCCAGTTAAAACACGACATGCCCTTCAGGACAGACTATGTGCTCCAAGGGTTCGACTCTCCTCTTTTCATTTTCCTTGCACGACGTGCCCTTCAGGATGCACTACATGCTCCAAGGGTGCCACTCGCGTCTTTCCATTTCCCTTGCGCGACGTGCCCTTCAGGACACACTACGTGCTCCAAGGGTGCCACTCGCCGCTTGACTGACTTGGTAGACATCAAAACCCCCTGGAGTCCATACTCCACCAGGTGATCTTATGGGAGACTAAGGGCCTCTAAGGAATAAGGCCCCTGCTTTATTGCGCACCCCTTAGAATCATCTTGAGTGACTATCACAGTCTGCCCTCACGACATCGTGGGTCTTCTCGAACTAGGTAGTCATTAACCTACAGTTCGAGCCATGATGGGAGTGCTAGTAGGCTATGGGAGGGCTTCTCCCACACCTCTCCCTCAAAGTCTCTCTGGTTGTCGTGTGTGACCCCTCTACTCCACATGTGAGTCTGGTCGACAATCTATTTTCAACCTGCATCATCAACGAATCATGTCAACAATAATAATCAATCCTCATAACATCTAATCATGTGTACATATGTCATATCAACGACAATCAAACCCCAATAGTCCACTCCCTGACTCAATCAGGAGTCCAAGGGGTTTCATCGATGCCTCTGCATCCTCGAGGTCCAAAGTCCTGCACACTCAGGAGAACCTAGTCAATAGCACATGTCTATGTGAATACAACAAAATAACATATCATCAATCCATAATGTCTCATAATCATAATCAAACAATCGATAGAATAATAATCCGGATCACTTGCAAGCAAGTGTCCTCAAGGATAAGTTCGCACAGTGCACGCAAGAGAGGGATGTTACAATGTACATGATCTTGTATGGTCAATTTAATCAATTGATTAATATACATTTGATATATTTTTACCTTTATAAAAAAAACCTATGAATTCACACATCGAGATCTCCATCGTATGTGGTGAGCAACACTTGCAACAATATATCTCTTTCATGAGAGAACCAACTCTCTCCACCTGTACTTTGAGAGAACCTCAAAATCTATTACACTAGAATTTCATGCTATTGGCATGATCTTATGTATCTTTTTGAATCCAAAAATGTAATATGTTTCCAATTTTGAAATAACATCATTAATTATTTAGTATATGTTTGATTAATTATTATTATTATTATATATGTTTGAGTTTTTTTTTTTCTTATAGGAACTAAAAAACTTATATGGAAAGTTATTATGATGACATTTCTTGTTGTCAAAATCACCCAAAACCTTTTGACCTCATCCATGTTCTTTAATTGAAAAAAACACATATACATAAAAAAGCATATCAGATAATGGCATGGCATGGAGTGGTTAAATTTGACCAATCACAAATTTTCATGTATATATAATATAATAACAATATATTATAATATATAATATAATATAATAACAATATATTATAATATATAATATAATATAATAAAAATTTCCTAAATTTGAATACTGATTTTTGTGTAAAGCATACACAATACAAGTTATCAATTCTATAACAAAGACCATGCATTGTATAAGTTACAAATCATATAGTATATGGAGGTTGCAATTTGCATGCATAACACATAGCATAAGTTACAAATATTATAGCATAGGTTGTGCAATACGTGCAAGCTCACAACTTACAATATCAACGATTCAAAAACATTGCCCAAAACCTTCTTGCAACTATCTAGAGAGGTAAGGCTCATTAATATTAATTTGCAATTGCAGTGATAGAAATTGTCTTCTTCTGGATAAAGCTAGAAAATACCTTATTGCACACTTATTTTCTTATTATATTTGGTTTTTGAGAATCCACATTTAAATACCTTCCCACCTATGTTTTTAATGTCTTTTTGAATATTGATAATAAAAATAAACATGGGTGCGATGGGCCTCTCACAAGATCTATTTTATTTCATTTTAGAAAACATTAGTAGTTTCTATTTAAAAAACAAATCCAAAATAATTCAGTAATATTTATTATTCATTATATTAATAACCATAATTATTTCAAATTTTGCAATCCATAAGTTTTATTATTATTTTTACAACAACTATTAGTAACTACTTTTTTCCTTTTCCCACTAGGCTGTAGCTATCTTGGTATCATTGCATGCATACTACTTAATGTTTGGTCAATTGTTTTTGTACAATGATTGGATCTATGCGGAATCGAGACATAGAATGAAGTTGAACCTCTTATTTGGTGATTTTCAAAATTGAAACTGTGTACAAGTTGCTATATGAAGGTAATTTGTTAAGTTTTTCTGTTTATGTTTTTAATGGTGTTGTATTCCATGTGAAACATTTTGATGATGTTATGTTAAATTCAATTTTATAATAATTTTATGTTGTCCCCAGGATGCTTTTTGTATTTACAATAAAAATGAACAAAAACACATATGACACATAATATTTAAATGACGGACAAAAATAAAAATAAAACGTCACGGGAAGGGTAGTTTTAAAAAGAAACCCGTCATAATTTACTTGACGAGGAGTTCCCATTAAATTTATAACCGGATAGAATACATATTCATTGTATTGTTTAAATTTAATAATCATATTATTTTTAAATACATCATTTTCCCTTTTAAAATAAGATTTCGATATTTGTGAGTGGTTAAAGAGACGAAACTGGTTTGATTCGAACCAACTATGTTGTAACAACCCCTCTGTTACGTCCACATTTAGTGATGTACAATAGGTATTTTTTTTTTCATTAGGAAATTAAAAAAATCACAACATACTTACTCGCATCACAAGATCACGTTATCATAATTATTAAGGACACAAATCAACACATTAACATAATCAATAGCGACACATGAACAACACATAATCACAATTAGCGATGCAACTCAACACATCACGATCATCTGATGAAAAATAAAAATAAATGATCAACCATGCCACTGAACATTAAAATAACTACCTGCTCCACCTATCCTGCATGGTTAGGACCTCCAAGACACATAAGCAACGCTCAAGTCCAAGATTCATCCGATTGATTTTGACCATTTAAGGTCTCAGGACTAGCGATTGTTCTGAGGAACAAGGAAGTATCTAAGTCCCTTAATCAATCACAATTCATAACTCCAAACTAGATTATCAGTCATACATCAACATTATTTCATGGTACAAGAGTAAACTCATTACTAAATCAATCATACATCAACAATATTTTCATGGTGCAAGAGTAATATAATTACCCAATCAATGATATATCAACACTATTTTAATGGCGCAAGATAATCTAATCACCCAATCAATCATATATCAACATTATTTTAATGGCGCAAGATAATCTAATCACTCAATCGATCATACTTCAACATTATCTTAATGGCACAAGAGAATATAATTACTCAATTAATCATATATCAACATTACTTCAATGGCACAAGAGAATCTAATTACTTAATCAATCAATCGTAAAAAATAAGCGCAATTGAGTAAGAGAATAAGATCTAAGGACTTATAAAATCTAAGAAGGCATAAGTGAGATTCCAGTACTATGCATAGATCTATTTGTGCCCATCTTTAGAACCTTACCTAAGTTAAATTCATTTATGACAACATCATAGATCATTTACATTGAGCTACTATAACAATTACCATCCTTGTGTAGCGCAACCAAATATCTTTAAGAATGATTTATCTTAAGTAAGAAGTACATGAAGAATTCATTACCAAGTATATCCATCACAAATACCATAAGGAGGTTAACCAATAATTAATTTGAATAGGAGTCAAGCTGCTTTATAAGTGTATCAATTACGGGAATTAAAAAAAATCAATTTCATTTAACCAATATACAAACACATATACTAACTGACAATCCAATTTAAGTTAAAAAAAGACTTAACTATTTTGAAGCCATACATAAGATCTCAAGCTAACAACCTCCAATTGAGTTTTTAAAAGAAATACCAAATATTCCTTTAACGATATGTGAGAACTCAAGCTACCAAATAAAATAAGAATCAACCAACTTATAGTTTTAAGGACGAGATAAGGAGAACCTGTCTCAATAAACCACATGCAAAGACGTCAAGGCTATCAAAAATCCGATTTAGAGTTAAGGGAACCCAAGTCTTAATGGAGAAGTAAAAAAAAAGGGTTTCAATTACTAACTAAAATTTAGATTTTTAGGAACCCTAGGAAGTTCAAGCTTCTTAAGTAGCAAGTGGTTCAATGCTACCTTACCCATTCCTTGTAAGGGTATGAAGTTATTCAGATCCTAAAGGTGGTAGATGGGAAGTAAGGTCGCCTATGATCCAACCCGCAGAAAAGGATATTAACCATCCTTCCAAGCAGTGGAAATCTAATACTATTCTCATATCCACTAAGGAGGGAATCAAAATTCTTCCCCTTTGATTGGCTAAGATACACAAGAATTCAAGATAGAGAAGCAAGTTATTTTAAGGGAGGGACTGACCCTTGTGCAACTATCACAAGGCAGTTCCTGTGCACCAAGCACCAAGGGTGTACCCCAAGGAAGGACACATGCAATCCTGAACTTAAGTCCCTATCCTTTAAAATATAGGAATCACTTTTCCTTAAATAAACATTTATAGGAAGGGGCAGGTAAAAAGGATGTTGTACCGACCTTAGCACACCCAAAACGTGTAGTTAGACCCAACGACCATCGCTCCAGATGCGAGGCCACAATTCCAAGAGGAGAGCACCTTGAAGGAACGGTGTAAGGCTTACACATACAGTTTGTCTGGCAGGTGGTCAATAAGAATGTCATCCTGAAGGTGCGCTATATACAAGGGTTGGTTCGAGGGAAGGATCTGAGCTGCACAACCTGTAATTGTCGCGCATATGGAGGAATGTCTATAGAAGAACTACAATTGCAAGCGATGGATGTTGCGCTGAAGGGAACACCTACGCCGGACAACTCACAGAAGTTTCATGACAGAATTGGGCGTAGGTGACTCACTAAGACCCTTCGATTCCAGTCTGGTAAGGAATTGGAACTGGTGAATAGGTAGAAGGGCTCAAAGGGCCCTGAGGAGCACGCCCGTTTCTTGTAAAGGAATATGGACGGAGAAGCGAGCAACTATACAAATAATTTTGGCTCTGCAAATTGTATTGCAAGGAACCACAAAGATGAGATTGTTGGGTAGTGGGTTCTACAAG
>ML798943.1:266006-279957 GCA_009831015.1 Picea engelmannii | reverse complement strand
TATATATATATATAGATATATATTCATAATTACTTAACCAAACTACAATTGTCTAAATAAACATTGTTGAGCTAGATTATTGTAATTAAGGGGTTTCACAAATAATTGATTGGTTTATTATCTTTTATAAATTGAATAGTCTTGTTGATTGGATTGGATGCATACATAAATTACTATAGAGGTGATAGTTATTGTTATTAGTACATGCACACGACTTGTATGTACTAGCTACACATGCATTTCTTGTACATGTACACTAGTATGTATGAGTTTTCTTGGCTTACTTACTGATAATGTTGTTTATTGGATATGAATGTGTGAACCATGTGTCATTTCCATTATATCATAAGATACTTTAACTTCGGGATGAATTTTCCTGAAGGGTGGGTGTATGTAACAACCCTAAGTAATTAATCAATTGTCAGGATTTAAATAATTGTTTAATGTATATTAGCTTAATTAATTAATTAATTGTCCTGGTTAAATATTTGTTGAATGTATATTGGTTTAATTAATTAATTTCATGATTTAATATATGTTTAATAAAATCCATCTTAATAAATTATTAGCTATTATTTTGTATCGAAAAATCAACCCATTAATGAAAAGGGGATAAGGTGGTTGACACCTAATTGAGGGGGGGTAGTTGAGAATTAAATGAATGAAGAAGACGGTGAATGATGGGAAGGGAGGATAAGGCAAGGGGGAACCTTATTTTGGGGGGGATTGTATTACGGGCTCTGTTGGGAGGATCTTGTGGTGGTTTTGTGGAGGATCTTGTTGTGGTTTTGTGGAGGAGATTGTTGTGGTTTTTCTGAGGAGCTTGTTGGAGGTATGTCACAGGGGGCACTGGGGTTGCTGGGGATTTTGGGCTCAGGGGGAAAGAAAACTGCAAGGGTTCCTAGAGCTAGGGAGCCAGAGAGGCTCTATTGCTAGATGGCTGGGAGGAAAAGATTTAGTTTTCAGGTAGTTTCAAGCAGTCTTCAAGTAGTTAGCAACAACAAGAAAGAAAAGGACAAACTTCTTCTTCAAGAGGTGTTTTACCACTATTAATTTTGTCTGAATGAAAGTTATGATATGTACCTATGTATTGAAATTGTGCAATATGCTGAGTAATCTGTTTTGTGACTATTTTGGACTGTATAATATGAAAATTTGATATCTAAACTGATTAAATTTGCTAGTACTTCAACATACATTAGATATATTTGTTGTAATGAAAACAAAAATAGAAATTAGATGTCATGTTCAAGAAAAGAAGAGTAATTTAGATTATGAATTTACTATTTAACTAGCATCCTTAGATAATGGATTTATAACATGGCTATCCACAGTCGCAGGGTTGAACCCGCTCTGATACCATATGCAAAGACCCCGTCGTTACGACTACAAGCGACACACGAAAGTGATTTTTTTTTTTGTTTGAAGAAGGAAGGCAACAACGACGATAGTTAAACAATCTACTTGATGATGAACACCATGCACACAGATCAAGCAACAGAAAACAATTCCTCAACACACTAGCACATCATGCAACTGGACGAAACATGCGATAACCAATAGACAGATAGAAATGACTACCCGCCCGACACAAGCAAGACAATGCCTAAAATCTATAGGACAACATCAACCACCCACCACAGTGGCTTCGAGGACCAGGAACTAGAAACCTCTGCGACACAAAGAACCAAAATGAGTTAAGGTCTTATAACCAAGTGCCAACATCAATTACAATGAACAATGCCCACATAGGGAAGCACAAACTTCATCCGGGTTATCCTTCGCCTCTATCCTTCAGGGAGCACGATGATCCCCTCATCATGAATCATGTTGTCACCAGGCAAGAGCTGTGAAAGTAACCATGGCGCAACATAACATAACTGGACCAATAACGCAAGAAAAAAAATCCAACATGCCAGGAGACCTAATTAACTGACAAGAAAACTATACCCACGCACCCAAGCAACAAGTCGACAGGACACAAGATGACATCACTCGATTTCAAATTGCACAAAAGACTAGAGGATTCTTGTTTCCTACAAGGCAACCTGTATGGTGAAACGACTATGACGAACCACCCTTTAAAACTTGACTTAAGGCGCAAGGCACATAGTCTCCAATTAACTGTTAACTATTAATTGTTTTAGTTGATAAAACTACTAATCCCTCAACCATTAAGCTTGCGCAAGATAATATACTATAATGCCAATAAACCATTATTTCTAACAAATCCTATTAATCCAACAATTATAACTCTATCCAACAAATCATAATCCTATTATTTTTAATACAATCAATTAAATTTTCAAAACCTTTATATCATTTAATAATAATAAAAATTGTTATTTTCCTTGTATAACAATCTACTTTATTTTCTTCAAGTTCATTACACTTTAAAGGATAGGTAAGTTAATGTACCTACTTAGACATGTTAGTTAATGTAATTAAGTGTAGGTTAAAATATCTGATTGAAGTTCAATTATGAAGAAAGGTTATGTGAAGTTTGTTCACCCTTGGTAAAGCAAATTATTGCAATTAAACTAAACCTTGAAACACGAAATATTATCGTTGTGATATAGAATATTGTTGTCTGTTAATATTATATTGCTGGCATATATGATATTTCCATCTATTAAATATTGTTGTCCATTAAATAGGATATTGTTGGTATAAGATAAATGAAATCGTTGTCCAGTCACTACAGGTATCACTGTTGATCAACATTATTTCTAAAAAGGAAAAGCACTATGATCCATAGCATACCACGCAACAATTACAACACACTAATACACCGTCCAAAAACACAACTACTACACAGTCTCAAACACTGCATAGTCACAATGCAGCTATAAATTTTCCTTCCCTCCATTGTATAAACTGGCTGTCATCAAGAGTATAAGTTCACTGTGTTTTAGCAGAAATAAAAATTTAGAGGTTTTTACCATTAAGGAATCTATAAAATACAAGATTTTTCTATCTAGAATATAATAGGCCGTTGTCTTTGAGATGCATGATAATCCTGTCCATTAATACCTGATTGGTTGTCTATAAAATATGAATATATTCAAATGTTGTCTAAGATATAAATATTCAACGCTGTCTGTTCAACAATATGATATATTCAATGTTGTGTAATAAATATTTGCAAGAGATGTATATTAACTATATGCTAAGGCTGAATGCTGCATATGATATAAATATTCAACGTTGTCTGTTCAATGTATATATAGTATAACTTCTCTCTTTATATATTAATTTAGCTGTCCATTCAATGTATGTTTTAAGTGTATAAAATCGTTGTCTAACACATCTAAAATGATATCACTATCTGAATAGGATATTGTTGTCTAACATTACCAAATTCATTGTCTAAAAATTACAAAGTTGTTGTGTAAGTATTACAAGAATTGTTGTCTAATTATTACCAAATCATTGTCTCTTAAAGGTTTTCTTTCCATCATTATATTTACTGTCTTTGCTGTCCATCATTATATTTACTGTCTTTAAATACCTCACCATAATTTGTTGTCTTTTAAATATATCGTTGTCAAAAGGAAATAACAAATATAAAAAAATTAACAAGGAATTAATGCTACGGTTCGTTGTCTAATTAAAGAAATTAATCAATTACATATCTATGTCTCATTAATTCGCTTTCATATAATTTCATTGTCATGTAATCAAGATTTTTGTCCTTTAATAAATCTAATTCAACAATGATATCTTTGTACAATAATAATATTGTTGTACATGGTTGTCTGTTGTCAACAACATTAAAAACACATGTATAATATGCTAACAACAATATTGCTAGTTAAATTCACAGTGGGAAAAGGCAGTTAGTAAATCACCCAGTAAATAATGCATATGGTAATTAAAACACAAAACTCCATGGTAACTCACAGCCATATCGTTTAAACAACACAGACATAGTCTTGAAATAAAACACAAACATTTCATAAAAAAAAACGCAGAGAAAATCAGAGTTTTAATCAATCAAGACGCATAGATACTCAATCAGAAGAAAGGCGCAAGACTAATCATTCAACCATGAATCAATAAAACACAGATATAAGTAAGGGATAGACAGCTGGGACAAATTTATCCTTCGCTCATCATACATGCACAAGAAAGCATTGCATTTGAATCTATAGGTCTTTAAACACCGAAGTGACGACCATCGATTTGGCTCTTGGTCGACTGCTCAAGCACGAGCTGATGACTAAAGGGATAAGGGAAGGACACAAATTTCTTCGTAATATCTATAAAACAAATAAAAAAAAGTCATAGCAATCATGGTTTGGGTTTTCCAAGGAAATCAACTCAAAAAGCAGCGAGCGTAAGGCTAGGATGAATTTAAGTTCCTCGATAAAAAACGCTGAGTAAAACACAATTATTTACACAATAGAAGTACAGTAATGAAAGCACAAGAACAATATTAATCTACCATTCAAAAATAAACACATGCGTACCGTAGCCAAATGCGACAGCTCCGAGTCGTTGTCCCGTGCACGCTCCATCCAACTCCCGCTTGCAGACCGATGTGACCTCACTGGTACCTCCCAACCAATTCTAGGGGTACTCTTCTTCCCCTTGAGCCACGCACACAATACCGAAGAATAGCTAGCACCCAGCTCGCCTCGCAAGGTCGAGCTACCACTCGTTACCTGAGCTGGGTATCCCAACTCCCACAAGATAAGTTCAGTCAAGACAAAAATTCAGCAATGTAACGTTACGCATAAAGATCTGATCCATACACCTCCTCCTCCATCCCTTTTATAGAGTTTTTAAGTGATTTCTTTCCCAAATTCTCATTTAATTTATTTTTCATTAATTTAATCAGAAAAACCTCGCCCGTATACATGTCACCCATCCCCCTAGTTGCACCAAAAAAATAATTTCATTAATTATTTGATTATTCCTATTTCCCTCACCCACCTAAAAACATTTCTAAAAACTCTCCTTGGTGCCCCAATATTCCCTTACAAATCTTAAATGACTTACACCTTACTAAATTCTTAGTAGAGTTCAAAAATATCAAGTTCCCAAGGGAAGATTCCTTACTAAGTTAGACATTCAACTTTTTGTTTATGTTTCCCCTTTTTCCTTTAGTTTCCTATTTCTTTTAAGTTTCCCTATTTTCCCTTTTTAGCTAAAAATCAATTTAGCAAGTGTAGAAAAACAACCTTTTACCCCTTTTTCTTTTTAATTAAAAATTTAAAAAGAAAAAGGGGTAAACAATCATTTCCCTTTTAAAATTTTAATCCCCCATTATAATTTGATTTTAATAAATTAATTGAATTTCTTACCCCCTTCTTGCTACATGTTTAATTGTGATTATTATTTTTGACCACATGTGTTACTTAGACCTAGATTTTAATTTCACTAGGCTGGGTGGCATTTTTGTTAGGGAAATTATTTTTTTAAATATTACTTTTCACTTCATTAATTTTAAGGCCGTCTAGGTTTAGTCACTTTCCAGTTAAAACACGACATGCCCTTCAGGACAGACTATGTGCTCCAAGGGTTCGACTCTCCTCTTTTCATTTTCCTTGCACGACGTGCCCTTCAGGATGCACTACATGCTCCAAGGGTGCCACTCGCGTCTTTCCATTTCCCTTGCGCGACGTGCCCTTCAGGACACACTACGTGCTCCAAGGGTGCCACTCGCCGCTTGACTGACTTGGTAGACATCAAAACCCCCTGGAGTCCATACTCCACCAGGTGATCTTATGGGAGACTAAGGGCCTCTAAGGAATAAGGCCCCTGCTTTATTGCGCACCCCTTAGAATCATCTTGAGTGACTATCACAGTCTGCCCTCACGACATCGTGGGTCTTCTCGAACTAGGTAGTCATTAACCTACAGTTCGAGCCATGATGGGAGTGCTAGTAGGCTATGGGAGGGCTTCTCCCACACCTCTCCCTCAAAGTCTCTCTGGTTGTCGTGTGTGACCCCTCTACTCCACATGTGAGTCTGGTCGACAATCTATTTTCAACCTGCATCATCAACGAATCATGTCAACAATAATAATCAATCCTCATAACATCTAATCATGTGTACATATGTCATATCAACGACAATCAAACCCCAATAGTCCACTCCCTGACTCAATCAGGAGTCCAAGGGGTTTCATCGATGCCTCTGCATCCTCGAGGTCCAAAGTCCTGCACACTCAGGAGAACCTAGTCAATAGCACATGTCTATGTGAATACAACAAAATAACATATCATCAATCCATAATGTCTCATAATCATAATCAAACAATCGATAGAATAATAATCCGGATCACTTGCAAGCAAGTGTCCTCAAGGATAAGTTCGCACAGTGCACGCAAGAGAGGGATGTTACAATGTACATGATCTTGTATGGTCAATTTAATCAATTGATTAATATACATTTGATATATTTTTACCTTTATAAAAAAAACCTATGAATTCACACATCGAGATCTCCATCGTATGTGGTGAGCAACACTTGCAACAATATATCTCTTTCATGAGAGAACCAACTCTCTCCACCTGTACTTTGAGAGAACCTCAAAATCTATTACACTAGAATTTCATGCTATTGGCATGATCTTATGTATCTTTTTGAATCCAAAAATGTAATATGTTTCCAATTTTGAAATAACATCATTAATTATTTAGTATATGTTTGATTAATTATTATTATTATTATATATGTTTGAGTTTTTTTTTTTCTTATAGGAACTAAAAAACTTATATGGAAAGTTATTATGATGACATTTCTTGTTGTCAAAATCACCCAAAACCTTTTGACCTCATCCATGTTCTTTAATTGAAAAAAACACATATACATAAAAAAGCATATCAGATAATGGCATGGCATGGAGTGGTTAAATTTGACCAATCACAAATTTTCATGTATATATAATATAATAACAATATATTATAATATATAATATAATATAATAACAATATATTATAATATATAATATAATATAATAAAAATTTCCTAAATTTGAATACTGATTTTTGTGTAAAGCATACACAATACAAGTTATCAATTCTATAACAAAGACCATGCATTGTATAAGTTACAAATCATATAGTATATGGAGGTTGCAATTTGCATGCATAACACATAGCATAAGTTACAAATATTATAGCATAGGTTGTGCAATACGTGCAAGCTCACAACTTACAATATCAACGATTCAAAAACATTGCCCAAAACCTTCTTGCAACTATCTAGAGAGGTAAGGCTCATTAATATTAATTTGCAATTGCAGTGATAGAAATTGTCTTCTTCTGGATAAAGCTAGAAAATACCTTATTGCACACTTATTTTCTTATTATATTTGGTTTTTGAGAATCCACATTTAAATACCTTCCCACCTATGTTTTTAATGTCTTTTTGAATATTGATAATAAAAATAAACATGGGTGCGATGGGCCTCTCACAAGATCTATTTTATTTCATTTTAGAAAACATTAGTAGTTTCTATTTAAAAAACAAATCCAAAATAATTCAGTAATATTTATTATTCATTATATTAATAACCATAATTATTTCAAATTTTGCAATCCATAAGTTTTATTATTATTTTTACAACAACTATTAGTAACTACTTTTTTCCTTTTCCCACTAGGCTGTAGCTATCTTGGTATCATTGCATGCATACTACTTAATGTTTGGTCAATTGTTTTTGTACAATGATTGGATCTATGCGGAATCGAGACATAGAATGAAGTTGAACCTCTTATTTGGTGATTTTCAAAATTGAAACTGTGTACAAGTTGCTATATGAAGGTAATTTGTTAAGTTTTTCTGTTTATGTTTTTAATGGTGTTGTATTCCATGTGAAACATTTTGATGATGTTATGTTAAATTCAATTTTATAATAATTTTATGTTGTCCCCAGGATGCTTTTTGTATTTACAATAAAAATGAACAAAAACACATATGACACATAATATTTAAATGACGGACAAAAATAAAAATAAAACGTCACGGGAAGGGTAGTTTTAAAAAGAAACCCGTCATAATTTACTTGACGAGGAGTTCCCATTAAATTTATAACCGGATAGAATACATATTCATTGTATTGTTTAAATTTAATAATCATATTATTTTTAAATACATCATTTTCCCTTTTAAAATAAGATTTCGATATTTGTGAGTGGTTAAAGAGACGAAACTGGTTTGATTCGAACCAACTATGTTGTAACAACCCCTCTGTTACGTCCACATTTAGTGATGTACAATAGGTATTTTTTTTTTCATTAGGAAATTAAAAAAATCACAACATACTTACTCGCATCACAAGATCACGTTATCATAATTATTAAGGACACAAATCAACACATTAACATAATCAATAGCGACACATGAACAACACATAATCACAATTAGCGATGCAACTCAACACATCACGATCATCTGATGAAAAATAAAAATAAATGATCAACCATGCCACTGAACATTAAAATAACTACCTGCTCCACCTATCCTGCATGGTTAGGACCTCCAAGACACATAAGCAACGCTCAAGTCCAAGATTCATCCGATTGATTTTGACCATTTAAGGTCTCAGGACTAGCGATTGTTCTGAGGAACAAGGAAGTATCTAAGTCCCTTAATCAATCACAATTCATAACTCCAAACTAGATTATCAGTCATACATCAACATTATTTCATGGTACAAGAGTAAACTCATTACTAAATCAATCATACATCAACAATATTTTCATGGTGCAAGAGTAATATAATTACCCAATCAATGATATATCAACACTATTTTAATGGCGCAAGATAATCTAATCACCCAATCAATCATATATCAACATTATTTTAATGGCGCAAGATAATCTAATCACTCAATCGATCATACTTCAACATTATCTTAATGGCACAAGAGAATATAATTACTCAATTAATCATATATCAACATTACTTCAATGGCACAAGAGAATCTAATTACTTAATCAATCAATCGTAAAAAATAAGCGCAATTGAGTAAGAGAATAAGATCTAAGGACTTATAAAATCTAAGAAGGCATAAGTGAGATTCCAGTACTATGCATAGATCTATTTGTGCCCATCTTTAGAACCTTACCTAAGTTAAATTCATTTATGACAACATCATAGATCATTTACATTGAGCTACTATAACAATTACCATCCTTGTGTAGCGCAACCAAATATCTTTAAGAATGATTTATCTTAAGTAAGAAGTACATGAAGAATTCATTACCAAGTATATCCATCACAAATACCATAAGGAGGTTAACCAATAATTAATTTGAATAGGAGTCAAGCTGCTTTATAAGTGTATCAATTACGGGAATTAAAAAAAATCAATTTCATTTAACCAATATACAAACACATATACTAACTGACAATCCAATTTAAGTTAAAAAAAGACTTAACTATTTTGAAGCCATACATAAGATCTCAAGCTAACAACCTCCAATTGAGTTTTTAAAAGAAATACCAAATATTCCTTTAACGATATGTGAGAACTCAAGCTACCAAATAAAATAAGAATCAACCAACTTATAGTTTTAAGGACGAGATAAGGAGAACCTGTCTCAATAAACCACATGCAAAGACGTCAAGGCTATCAAAAATCCGATTTAGAGTTAAGGGAACCCAAGTCTTAATGGAGAAGTAAAAAAAAAGGGTTTCAATTACTAACTAAAATTTAGATTTTTAGGAACCCTAGGAAGTTCAAGCTTCTTAAGTAGCAAGTGGTTCAATGCTACCTTACCCATTCCTTGTAAGGGTATGAAGTTATTCAGATCCTAAAGGTGGTAGATGGGAAGTAAGGTCGCCTATGATCCAACCCGCAGAAAAGGATATTAACCATCCTTCCAAGCAGTGGAAATCTAATACTATTCTCATATCCACTAAGGAGGGAATCAAAATTCTTCCCCTTTGATTGGCTAAGATACACAAGAATTCAAGATAGAGAAGCAAGTTATTTTAAGGGAGGGACTGACCCTTGTGCAACTATCACAAGGCAGTTCCTGTGCACCAAGCACCAAGGGTGTACCCCAAGGAAGGACACATGCAATCCTGAACTTAAGTCCCTATCCTTTAAAATATAGGAATCACTTTTCCTTAAATAAACATTTATAGGAAGGGGCAGGTAAAAAGGATGTTGTACCGACCTTAGCACACCCAAAACGTGTAGTTAGACCCAACGACCATCGCTCCAGATGCGAGGCCACAATTCCAAGAGGAGAGCACCTTGAAGGAACGGTGTAAGGCTTACACATACAGTTTGTCTGGCAGGTGGTCAATAAGAATGTCATCCTGAAGGTGCGCTATATACAAGGGTTGGTTCGAGGGAAGGATCTGAGCTGCACAACCTGTAATTGTCGCGCATATGGAGGAATGTCTATAGAAGAACTACAATTGCAAGCGATGGATGTTGCGCTGAAGGGAACACCTACGCCGGACAACTCACAGAAGTTTCATGACAGAATTGGGCGTAGGTGACTCACTAAGACCCTTCGATTCCAGTCTGGTAAGGAATTGGAACTGGTGAATAGGTAGAAGGGCTCAAAGGGCCCTGAGGAGCACGCCCGTTTCTTGTAAAGGAATATGGACGGAGAAGCGAGCAACTATACAAATAATTTTGGCTCTGCAAATTGTATTGCAAGGAACCACAAAGATGAGATTGTTGGGTAGTGGGTTCTACAAGTATCAACAACTTGTATCAAGATGTGATTTTAACCTAGCATCATACATAAATTACAAATAAGAATTATTAAAGAAAAATTCTATTCACCTACTCAAAGTCTGATATGCCAATCCATGGCAACGATCAATGAAATTTGTGATTGTCTAAACAGAAATAAACTAACCACCATTAATCATTCTATCATACTTATTTAAGTATCTATATAGTAGAAAAATTAGATATCAACTTGATCGATAAATTGAAAGACAACTAACAAGAAATTTCAATTACTCATGTGACAATTGGAATGACAGTAAATATCAGAATTTTCGCATTTTAGATTACACCCCAAAAACCATCAAGGAATTTCGACAATTCGAGTTTAGAATTACAAAATAATTTACAACATAGTTCTAATAATTAATTGTGTACAATAAAAATATTAATGCATGTACAATCTCAAATAAAATAAAATAACCAACGATGAAGATGGGCCTGGAGATGATCTTCGGCAACTGGCATTCCTTTCGACCTCCTGCTTGTTAATCGTTGAAACTTCACCGCTACTTCCCAACCAATGCTAGGGTACTATTCTTCCCCCTTAGCTCTCCGAGCCGCAAATGAGCCACATGCACAAAACAATAAATCCTTTAGCTCCCAGCTTGCCTCACAAGGTAGAGCCACCATTCTCTCTCAAGCTGGGTACCCCAACTCTCACAAGTAAAACTAGTCTAAAATTATTTCGGCAACATAACTTTACCCATAGCCAGTGTGATCCCTTTTCCCTCTAGACCACTTGCTTTATAGGATTTTCCTCAATGACACATCCCCACTTGCACAATTAATTATATTTTTAATTAATTAATTTGGAATTATTTACCCCTTACACTTGTCACCCTCTCCCCAAGTTGTACAAGAAATTCCACATTTTATTTAATTAAAGTCATTTTCCGTCACCCTTCCTAAAAGCTCTCCTTAAATCACTCACAGTTGTCTCTTTATCCCCCCATATTCCATTTAATGATTAAAACATTACTAAATCTGAGTTGAGTTAAAATATGAGTCTTCTTCTAGCTAGACTAGTGTTAACTAAACTTTAGATACCTTGAGATGCGTACACATTATTTCATGTTTATTCCTTCTTATTAAAAAAAAACCCTTTTATATTTTCTTGCACACATGTGCCTTAATCAAATATTTAAATAAAATTAATCTTTTCTTAATTCATAACTGATTTACTTCATTCCCAAATTATTTAATATATAAATTAGTTTTAGACTTCTTACCAACTTGGACTTATGATTAATTTTTGAATAGGCTTACTTTCACTTGGGATTTACAATGAATAAATTCAATCTTTAATTAATTAATTAATTAAATTTGGAAATGCTTAAAGATTTTACAAGGTTTAATTATTCGTTCAAGGTTTTTTAGGCCACCTAGATTCATTGACTCAAGTTTTATTTTTGCGAAGTTTCTTTCAAGACGCACTCCATACTCCAAGGGTGCCACTCACCTTTTTGACTGGTTTTGATAGTTTTCCAACCCGTGGAGTCAACACTCCATTCAAGCGACCTTGTGAGAGACTAAGAGATTCTAAGGAATAAGAACCCCACCTTATTGGGCACCCCTTAGAAATCTTCGTGAGCGACTGTCTCAGTCTACCCTCATAACATTTTGAACCTCTCAAACTAGGTAATCGTTAACCTACAATTCGAGCCACGACGGGAGTGCTAGTAGGATGTGAGAGAGATGCTACCACACCTCTCTCTCAAAATTATATATATATATATATATATATATATATATATATATATATTATTACTTATTATTTAAAAAAATTATTAGTAAATATATAAATACATTAATCCATGTTCAACGTAAATCTATCAAAATTTAGAGGAATCCAATTTTTTAAGTTGTAATTTTTTTAATTATTTCATTTTATTTTTCATCATATAATTATTGTTTTTATTATGCTGAAAACTTAAATATTTATCCCCACACACACACACACACATATATATATATATATATATATATATATATATATAATTTATCTTATTATAAAATTTGAAAGATTTACAAAGAAATTTCATTACATAATACAAAGCAGTAAGGATAGTTCATAAAGAATTTCAACATTTTTAATTTTTTTTTTTATATTATATAGAAATTAAAAGTTTAAATTGTTATTGCCGCAAAAGTTTTAATCACCTTCGGTGGAGAAGTAAAAACGTCATATAGGGTTATGAAATTGTTCAAAGAAATGCCTGTGGGACAATTGTTTGATAAATATTAAGGCCTATGAACTAGGATCCGACGTGGCAGTCATCTCTTATCTTTGTAAGATTTTCCAAACAGGATAACTATCACTATGTGAGTGACTATTCAGTACTCTCTTTGCTGATTTAAAGCGTCAAATGCAGATTTAAGGAGGGGTTAGGGTTTGCTTCCTCCGAGGTCAGTGGATTTCACCCTTTCTTCCTGCCCTGACTCTTTCAAAGATGTTTGTCTAAACAAATTCTTTTTCTCCTTCCGCTCTTTCTTGAAGAACGGAGCAGCAATCGTTGTAAAGTAATCAAACCTTCATTTATGGAACATCATTAATGGCTGGCTACCAAAACCGGAGCCTCATTTACAACTTTATTAATTTATGGAGAGCATTAATGGCTACCAAAACTGTAGCCTAAGCTACAAATTTATTTTATTGTCCACCGTTATTAAAAAGGGTGTGGTCTTACCATGGTTGTCAAAGATTGACTTACATCAGATACCCCTTTATATACACATATATTTAAAATATTAAAAAAATAAAACAACCTGATTTGGCTAGTCAAGTAAATTAACATTCTTGCGAAGTATATTTTTTTGTGTGTGTTCCCACACCACAATTTACAAGTATTTTGATCAACTATTCTATTCTTATGGACATGGTTATTTATGAGTATATTCTTTTAAATATTGATTTAACAAATATTACAGGGTGAATGTAAATTAATGATTTTTTTGTGTGTGCTCCTATTCCACAATTTACAAGTATTTTGATCAGTTATTTTATTTTTATGGATATGGTTATTTATAGTATATTTTGTAAAATATTGATTTAACAAATATTATAGGGTGAATGTAAATTAATGATAAGGGTTAGTTATATATTTCCGTAAATTTTACCAGTCAAATAGCTGGGCGGAGGGAGTCCCTTATCCCACAAACAATGGGGTCTCAGTTTGGTGTCTGGCTTGACCGTGACCTTAAAAATAAATTATATATATATATATATATATATATATATATA
>ML798943.1:222722-265996 GCA_009831015.1 Picea engelmannii | reverse complement strand
AATGAATTTGAATATGGTGTAAAAGATGAAATATAGGAAATTGAATTAAATTTTAGAATATGTAATTTTATTTATACAATTTGTGTATAAATAAATGAAATTTGAGATTTCCTAAATAATGGAATTTTCTTAAAAAAAAAATTGTACAATCTTAAAAAAACCCATTGTGCTTGTGCACTATGGGTAAGGTGATAAAAAGTTTTATCAAGAATAAAAAATACATCTATTTTAATATTTGATATATGTCAAGACAAAAATAAATAAAAAATAGTAAACATTTTTTTTTTTAAATTACATATTTGGAATCTGCATAGTTGACTCTATATGTGTGTATAGTTTCATCAATAATGAATTTGTGTATCCTATACAAAAATAAAATGAAAAATAGAGATATTGGGAGTTGTTCACAAAAATAGAGGTTTCTATGTATTTGCAACTCAAACCACTAGGTCTTTCATTCCAAACCTAAATCCGAATCAACATGTCACTAAACACTTATTTTAAATTTGTCAATCCTCCCCAAAAACATTTGAATGAAAGGAACATGCATTTGTTATAAAAGCGTGCACAAGCTCTTAATAAAGAATTCACATTCCTAATAATGTGTGCATGTTCCTAATAACATACTCGAGTTCCTAATCACAAGTGCACATTCGTAATAACTTGCCCATGCTTTTGTACTAGAGATACGGGTGCTACTAGGGGAATTTTGATATTAGGTACATGATTCTTTGTGTCCTAGACATCTTTGAAGGAGGAAACCTACGCCTTACACCACAAACGAAGATTCTAAGAATCAAGGTTCAAGAACGATGCCTTGATCCACTACAAAACCTATTAAGCATATCCTTAGCCTCTGAGTGGGGATATTGACGATATTATGAAGCTTTTAGAACTAGGTATGGGTCTTAGGGTCTCAGATATGGTTAGGGGAGAAAAATAGGTCTTAGGCCATAAGTGGAGATTATAGGAATTAAGGCCCAAGAAAAACACACGACCTTCGAAGGGGATATTTGGCCTCCAAGTGGAGTTTTATGCACCATTGCATTTTTTAGCACAAGTTATGGGTCAAGGGTTCCTCAAAATGGTGGTAGGAAGAAACCTTTTTTTATGCTTTTAAGGAAGATTTCATGCATCTAGGGCCAAGAACAACACACTGAACCAACACACATGACCTACCAAGTGTAACCTTTGCCTCTTGATGGACATATTGGCACCATTAGGCTTTTTGGAGAAGTAGGTATCGATCCGAACACTTGGACCAAGGTCAAGTGATGCAACTTTCTCATTAGGCCTAAAAAGTAGCTTCCATGGCTCAAGAGCCATCGATGAGTCCTCAAACCACCAAAAAATATCTCTTTATGGGATATTTTTCCTTTGAGTTGCAATATGAACACCATTACAAGGTTTTGATCAACAAGCATAGGTCATGGGGCATTAGACATGGTCAAGGGAGGAAAATCAAACCTTAGGACCTAAAGTAAGCTTTTATGCATCCAACTCCAAGAACAACACCTCGAATCATGACATGTAAGTATTGAGCTCTAGGTATGAGTCTCATTAGATTAAACATGGTTGGGGGAGTAAACACAAGACTTAAGCCCTAAAGGTAGCTTCTAAGGATGCAGGGACATGAACCGGGATTTGAACCACTAGATAGGACCTTTCTATGGGATGTTTGGCCTTTAATAGGGGATATGGGATTTATTAGAAGCTTTTTAGAACTAGATTTGGGTCACATTTCCTTGAACATGGTTGGGGGAGGAAACCCTAGCCTTAGGCCCTAAAGAAATATTTTAGGCATATGGGGCCAATAATGTCATCTCAAACATGGGTTTCGAGGCCCTGGACATGGTCAAGGGATGAAACATGAGCCTTAGGCATTAAAGGAAGCTTCTATCCATTTAGGCTTAATAAGGATGCCTCAAACAACCACACATGGCCTCCTTAGGGTATCATTGACCTATTATTGGGGATGTTGGTGCCACTAGGTGGTTTTGAGTAGTAGGTATATGTCTTAGGGCTTTGAAAATGATCTTAGGAAGAAGGATATGCCTTGGGTCCTAAAGAAATATTTGAGACATCCATATCCATGAAAAATTCCTCAAAGCACCACAATACATGACCTTGGGCATCCCTGGCCTCTAAGAAAGGATGTTAGTGCTCTCACAAGGTTTTGAGCATTAAATATGGGTCTTCAGGCCTTGATATGGGAAACCCAAGCCTTAGCTGAAGTACAAATATTCTAGGGATCCAAGGTCAAACATGATGCCTCAAACCACCAACCAACCTCTCAAGATTTTTGATAACTTCTAGGACTCAAGGGTCATGAATAACACCTTAAACTACCATAGATGACCTCTCAAGGGGATGTTTGGCCTTCAAGTGGGGATATGGGTATCATTAGCAGATTATGAGCATTGGGTATGTGTCTTGGGTACTTGGACATGAACGAGAGAGGAAACCCATGCCTTAGGTCTTAAAGGAAGATTCTAGGCATGTAGGGTCAACAAAAACATGTTGAACCACCAAAAAGGACCTTTCTAGGGTATCCTCGATCTCCAGATTGGGATAGTTAGCATTATGAGTTTTTAAACATTAAGTAGGAGTATTTGGACACTGAATATGGTAACAATATGGTATGGGGAACAAACCCACAAGTTAGGCCATAAACAAAGGTTCTAGGTTTATGGGGCCAAGAATGACACCTTGAACCACCATAAATGACCTCTTGAAGGAATCCTTTACCTCTAATTATGTATATAGGTACTAGTAGCATTTTTTAGAACTAGTTATGGGTCTTGTAGCCTTGAACATGGTTAGGGGAAGAAACATGAACCTTAGTCCTTAAAGGAATATTTTTAGCCATCTAAGGCCAAGAAGGATGCCTCACACAATCACACATGTCCTCTTGAAGGTATCCTTCTCCTATAATTAGGGATGTCGGTGCTATGAGGTGGTTTTGAGAAGTAAGTATGTTTCCGAGGGCCATGGAAACAATCTAGGGAAGAAGGCCATGCCATAGATCCTAAAGAAATGTTTGAGACATACAAAGCCTTGAACAATGCCTTCAAGTACCACATATGACCTTTGGAGGGTATCCTTGGCCTCTAATAAATGATGTCAGTGCCCTCACAAGGTTTTTAACATTAGTTATGGGTCTCAAGGCCTTCATATGTTCGAGGGGAGGGATCCAAGCACACAAGGACTTCGGTAAATAGGAAACACAATAACACCTATGTTCATAAAGGGGGTATAAAAAAGTGTCAAAATATAAGGCAATATATTGATGCATAATGAGAGGTGGGGGAGTGGAGTTAATCCTAGCCACCAATATAAGTATTGTGGGGTGGGGCACTAGTAAATTCGGGAGGGGGGAGGGGGAATTGTATAGCTTTGGGAAATGAATTCACCTCATTTTTCCTCCCTCCTCCCATGCTCCTTCTATGGAGAACAACAAAACCCTATGCTTCTCCTATGGAGAAAAAAGAAACCCTATGTTCCTCCTCTTGTGCTCCTCCTATGGCATGCTACTATTGAGCAGTGAAACCCATCAATGAATATGAACAATGGAGGCTAGGTTGGTTGTGGATTCATTATCTAAGAAATTCACTATTGAATATTTCCAGTGGGATTTAAGCTTCCTACCTCTACATGTTTTCCCTTTTGAAGAGTCAAATGCTCATCTAGATTGCATATTCGAGATCCTTTGATGGATACAAACAATAGAGGCTAGGTCAAATGTGGCTTCATTACCTAGGAACTTCACTGCTAAATATTTCCAGTAGAGTTTAATCCACCTATCTCTACATTTTTGTTCTTGTGGAGAGCCGACTACACATCTAGATTACAGATTCAAGTACTTAATGGCCAGGAAAGCTAGTTTCTCAATTGACCTTTGTTATTCATTTCCAATGTCACTACAAATATTCTCATCACTTTTCCTAAATTTTGTATTTGATCATTTTGTCATCCAAAAATGGAATTTTCAATTAACATTTGATATCATTTAGTATTTTGCTAGAAGAAGTTTTTTAGTAAAGAAATTTACTATCTTAAAGGAAATTCATGATTTTGGTTTTAGTTTTTTAACATTGTGTGTGTAATTGTTATATACCATTTCATTTAGTTGCATTACAATGTGGAATTGCCAAAAAAATTCTCTAAGGATCACACTAGGAAGAGGGAAATTCTTCCACTGAATATTGTTTGGATTAGTGTATGAATAAGTGATTACTAATTAGTGAGTCTAATTCTTTGTGCTTGTGAAAATGAGTTCAAACCAAATCCCAAATAGGGTCTGCCAAAGAAGGATCAAATTGGGGAGATGAAAGTAGGGTATATTAATTTGCTAGTCATAACTAACGAGGACAAATTCAAACAATACCCATTTCAAGACAAATTCAACAATACCCATGTTACACACCTATTTGTCACACTTAATTGAGGTAGTGTTTTTCATGATCCATAAACATGTTGGGGGATACATTTATCATACGAATGTCAAAATATTGTGTGCACATGTATTATTCATTTTTATTAAAAAAATGAAATTAATTTAGTGTGAGAATCCACCTCACATCTAGTTTCCTAATCTTGAGGAGAAGTTGAGAGTCTCATGGATGGTTGATAGATTTTCTCAAACCAATATCCTAATTTGATGGATCGTGAGAGATATTTCCTCCTTAAAAATCCTTGAGAGATGTTTTCTCCCTAAAATCCTTGAGAGATATTTTGGTGTAGACCCCCTTCTCTCCTATGGGCTGCGCGACCTCCCAATCAGGATCTTCGATTCTGGAGTCGGATGGCTTATCTCAAAACTCACTGGTCTCGTTCTGTGTTAAGCACAGGTCCTCTCTTCTCCCTGCGTAGATTCCACGATGCCTGTTTCCTTCCCTTTCACGCTCTGCGAAAATCTCAGAGTATCAAGCGTTAGCGCCTTTTCTCTCGGCCCCTCCTCCAGTGTGACCTTGGGAGATGAACACGTGATTGCGGGCACAGACACAAGCAGTTTGAATTCAAACAAATTTTGGGCCCGCAATTCTCCTCGGGCCTCCATGTGTCTTCCCGATGAAACCACAATAAGGATTACGGCCCGCCCTTGACTTTTTAAAGTCCACGCAACTCCTGTCCCCTCAATGCGAGATGACCATCGATCTCATGATATTGACGGTGCTTTCAACCGGATGACTGAGATCTCTTCCTTGGAATCAACGGTTTGGATCCCCCTCTCTTTGATTGACGGCTATGATCGATTCAGAAATTTGGACTTCGAGACTTTCGAATCTCAAACCTTGGTTACCTTTTCAGAGAAATCTTCTGGAGAGAAATATCTGCTGAAACTTGTCCCCTTTGATCAATGGTTGTGATCTCTACGGTTCTCCAGACTTTGGTGTTTTTAAATCTCAAACCTCTCCTTCTGTCGTAGTTCAATCTCCCGGAGTGTGTGATCTAAAGACACCTGTCCTCACAATCAATGGTCCAGCTTCTACCTTGGGTGTTTTACCTTTCAACCCAGATCAACGGTCCTTAGATCCTCCCCTCGATCAATGTTCGAGATCTCCTCCGGGTTTCGGACTTCGTGGATTTTGAATCTCAAACTTCACCCTTTCCCCAACGATTTTATTTGAAGAATGTGATTGACTGACGTGTGTCCCCACCTTGGATTAATGGATGATGATTACTTCGGGTCTATACTTGGAGTACACAAATTCACACCACATCTCTCATGAATCTGAAGGCTAGAGATCACTTTGGGACTTTAACCGGAGCTCACAGATCTTTGCCATGTCTCCTCCAGATCCGATGGTTCATATTCACTTTGGGCCTTCGATGACCTCAGTTCTCAAACTGAAAAACCCCACGAAAAATTTACCAGAGTTCCTGATCTGCTGACAAGTGTCCTCTGACAGATTGACGACTCTCGGCTCTTTGGCACTCCGCGCTTCGGGAATCTCAGATTTCACACTTGATTCCTCCTGGGCTCACGATATCCAATGGATCAGATTTTCCTAACATTGGGCGCTCACCTCGGATGATTTGATGGCTTAGCCTGGTTCAGATGATCAGACGACGGAGATTTCACTTCGAAAATACGGGACTTCAGACTTCGGAAGTTTCAAGTCTCAAATCTTGGTGGGTTCTCTCCCCTTTGTATACGAAGCGTTAAATCTCGCGTACCTTATCTTCAATCAAACGTCTGTTGGCCCTTACACTGTGATCCAACGACTGGTGTCGCTCCTCCTCTTGACCTTCTGATTTCTATGACTTAGAAGACTTTCTAAGTGTTCAAAGGTCTTGAACCTTTGCTCCTTGGACGAGTTCAAATTTTGGATCTCATTAACAATTATGAAAAGTGTTATTCCTCCTGAGCTTGGTCTTGTGAAGACTTCGACTTCCCGTGCACTTGTTGCGTTCCAAGGATTTTGATAACTCAGATCCTAAGGATTTCTTGAAGAGAAGTTCCTCTCACCCTCCTGGTGTTCCTCTTTTTCTGGTTCCTCGACTTCTTACAAAGTCCCTTCAATGCTTAGTTGAACCTCGGATCTATGCACTCCTTGCACCAGATATTTACATAAGGTTAATTCTTGCGGATGACTGTGCATGTCTTGCACCAGTCTCTTTTCACTCCTTGCAAAGGGAAGTTTCTTGCTACCTTTTTTGAGCTTCAAAACCGAAACATATCCCGACAACGCACTCCTTGCATTTTGTGTGCACACCTTGCACCACTCGACAGAAGATAAACACTTGAAACTTATCCTAACATTCACAGTTCCATCTACTCATAAAAAAATTCATTCATTCATTCATGAAAACACATTAACAGGGAATTGCAAGCAATGTCCACACCATGTATTGGGTCAATTTTCCTTTGTTATATTCAAAAGAGAAAATGGATACAGCTATATCAAAACAAAAACTGAAAACTCAGAAATATCCTACTAACTTGCAGCTAGCCTCATTTGGGCATACATAACCTCTATTTATCTTAGAGGGTTCTTAGGGTTCCCCCCGACTACTTGGCTACTCCAAAACCTAACTTAACGACTATCTTAGACCAGTCGCATTCCAGAGCAGGAGTGGAAACTCCCATTTCGCTCGCAATCATTCAAGCGTGCTTCAAATATTTTTTCGGCGCTGAGTTCAGGCATGTTAATCGCTGGGTTCGGACGTGCTTCAGAATATTCGCTGAGACTGCCAGCGTTGAGATTTTGAAAAGATTCCCATGCACTGAGTGCCTGCTCTGCATGCTTTCCAACGATGCTCATGCATCATACTCCCATTGACAAAAATTCATGGACTCCTGCATCGAATTTCCATGATTTTGGATAGCAGCTTCATTTTCCCAACTGACATCTTCTATTGGGTGTCCCTTCCTGTAATGATCCCAAGCCCAATTCTGGCTTGGAATCACTAACTACCACTAGTTTTTCGATGTGAAGGTGTTTATTGAGTTATTAAGTGCATACAAGATTCATTCAACGCATGAAGAACATCATACATTCAAGATATAGAAGCACAAGCAAGATCTGCCCCTTTTATTATAAGCAATGTAGGATCAATACAATAGATGGCCGATCTGGCATAAACCTCAGATGGCCATACAAACAACAGATATGAGCTGCTACAAAATGCTCCCGTCAATACAAAAGAAGCCTCTAAAGGCTGGATAAATAATGAATACCAATATCAAGCAGATCTAAATGTCAAACCCTCCAACTAGAGAGTGCCACACATCTAAGTGGAGACTGAAGACCTCGATAATTCGGTCCCGATGGATGAATGCTCCAAATGAGCCCAAACTCGATCAAATAATAGATCAGGGAAGTGGGAGCCTCCTCCTGAAGTTTCAAACCCAACGTCCAAGGCAAACCTCTTCAACTGCGGAATCTTCTAAGATAGTTGCGTCCTCCTGAATAGCTAAGTTGAGCCCTCCTCAATGTTATGGCATGCCCTTGCTAGAAGTTCCTCAATAGTATGACCCTGATGTCTTCTGAAGCTTTAGAAGGAAATATGCTGAGAATAGAATGGTGTGGAGGAATATTTGAT
Organism: Picea engelmannii; assembly: GCA_009831015.1. NCBI lineage: Eukaryota > Viridiplantae > Streptophyta > Pinopsida > Pinales > Pinaceae > Picea > Picea engelmannii. Next base: position 257,947 of record ML798943.1, on the reverse strand, counting down.
CCCCGAGACCAAGCTGTGGAACAAGGTGAGTGGATATTTCACCACTGAGTTGCTCACAAGGGTTTGTGCAGCAAACCCCCAAACTGAATGCTCAAAGCACTAACAAGAAATATCCAAATCAGAATGAGTAATAGGTGCACCCCAACCTCTTACTTATACTTTTCCTTCTAATTCTCTATTGAGTTAGGTTAACTCCCACGGTTAATATTCTATTCTTCTGTTGAGTTATCTTTTACTCCTTTATCCTTTTCCTTTCTTAAGTAAACTTAAAAATATAACTTTTAACTTCTTGACTTTTCCCCCCTTAGTGTGAGACTATGACCTAGTGGGGGTGCCCAGGCCACTGAGTCTCCTCATAACCTCTCTAAGAGGTGGGGGACATTACACTTCCACTTGACCAGATATTCAAAATACATCTTCCTTCTGGTCTTCTTTCCAATCCTCTGACCAACAATCTTCTCCATCTATGGTTTTTATTCTACAAGCAATTGTTTCTCCCACTGGACCTTCTCTTGATCTTCTGATCCCTCTCTGTCATCTTTCCTGTAAGGATACAGGTCTGAAACATTGAATATGGGTGATATGCCCACATCATCTGGAAAGTCAATCTCATAGGCATTTGCATCAAAATTCCTCAAGATCTTACATGGCCCTATCTTCTTCATCTTTAAATTGTTATATGTTCCCCTAGGGAACCTTTCTTTCCTGAGATGTGCCAGAACCTGATCTCCTACTTCAAATTGAATTTCTTTGCGGTGTTGATCAAATCTACACTTGTACTCCTGGTTAGAATTATGCAACTGTCCTTTGATCTGGCTATGGAGCTTCTGCATTTCTGTAGCAAAATATTCTATTCCAACGCTCCTGATCTCACTTTGCTCCAAGTCTCTCAACTCAGATACTCCCCTCGGTTGCATTCCATACAATATTTGGAATGAGCTTCTTCCAGTTCTCTTGTTTTGTGAGTCATTGTATGCAAATTCTGCTTGTGGCAGAATCTCATCCCACTGATTATGGTGCTTAGTAACCAGACTCCTCAATAATTTTCCCAAACTTTTGTTTACCACCTTAGTCTTTCCATCTGTTTGAGGGTGATAAAATGAGCTGAAGGAAAAATTGTCCCCAACTTATTCCACAGTGTTCTCCAAAAGTGACCAACAAATTTTGTGTCTCTGCTAGAGACAATGCTTCTGGGTAGGCCGTGAAGTCTCACAACTTCCTTGAAAAATAGATTTGCAACATGTGTTGCATCACTAGTCTTCTGGCATGGGATAAAGTGTGCCATCTTTGAAAATATATCTACTACCACAAATATAAAGTCAAATCCTTTTTGCATTCTTGGAAGTCTCAACACAAAATCCATGCTTATTGCATCCCAAGGCCTCTCTGGTATTGGAAATGGTTGATACAATCCAGTGTTCTGTCTTTTTCCTTTTGCATTTTGGCAGATTCTACATTTTTTCACAAACTTTATCACTTCTGTCCTCATACCTGGCCAGTAGTATGAACTGCTCAACTGTGAAAATGTTTTATCATGGCCGAAATGTCCAGCCAATCCTCCACTATGATTTTCCTTCAAAAGGTTATCCGTCATTGAGCATTTTGGTATGCACAACTGATTTCCCTTGAATAGCAATCCCTCTTGAATCATGTACTTTGTCCACTGGATTCTATCTCTTAGCACAAGATTTGCACATGCTTCATATGCTTCCTTGAAATTTGTATTATCAAAATACATGTCCTTAAGGTGTTCAAACCCCAAGGTCTTCACCTGAAATTCCTGTAGAATCAAACATCTCCTGCTTAATTCATCAACAACTTTGTTAGCATTCCTAGAAAAATGTTTTGTGACAAAATTAAAATTCTATATAAATTCAACCCATTTCACATGCCTTTGATTCATTATTTCCTATCTGGTTATGAATTGTAAAGCCTGGTTATCGCTATACAAGACAAATTCCTATGGGACAAGGTAATGTCTCCACTTCTTCAAGGATTGAATTATGGTGTAAAACTCCTTATCATACGTGGAGTATTTTCTCTTGGTCTCATTTAGATTCTCACTAAAATAGGCAACATGTCTATTATCCTGGCTCAAAACTGCTCCAATTGCAACTCCACTTGCATCACATCTCACCTGAAATGTCTTTGAAAAATTCGGCAAGACCAGAATTGGTCGTTCTATTATTTTCTCCTTCAGTATATTGAAGCTCCTCTTGGCTTCCTCTGTCCATTTAAAATACTTGTGCTTCTTCTTCACTGTATCCATCATTGGCGCACAAATTCCACTGAAGTCTTTGACAAACTTCCTATAGAAGCTTGCTAATCCATGGAATCTCCTTACCTCAAACATACTCTTCGGTGATGACCATGCTTTGATTTCTTTCACCTTATCTGGATCCATCTTCAGTTCATTAGAAGAGATCACAAAACCCAAGTAAATGAGTTCGGTCTTCATAAAAGAGGACTTCTTCAGATTCATCAACAACTTCTCCTGTTGTAGTCTCCTCATCACTAGTGTTAGGTGCCTCAAATGATCCTCTTTAGTCCTGCTAAAGATCAATATATCATCCATATATACAACCACAAACTTGCCAATGAAATCTTTCAGTATCTCATTCATCAACCTCATAAAAGTACTCAGGGCATTTGTTAAGACAAATGGCATAACAAACCACTCATACAAACCTTCATTTTTCTTAGAGGATTTCATCCACTCATCGCCTTATCTCATTCTAATATGGTGATATCCTCTTTTCAAATCTATCTTAGAAAATAATTTTTCTCCACTTAAACAGTCCATTAAATTATCCATTCTTGGTAAAGGAAATCTATACCTGATGGTGATCTTGTTAATGGCTCTTGAGTCTGTACACATCCTCCATCCTCCATCCTTCTTTGGACTCAACATAGTTGCTACTGCGCATGGACTCAAGCTCTCTCTGACCAAACCCTTTTCTAACAGTTCCTGGAATTGGTTCTTCATGTCCTTATTCTCTCGAGGTGTCAATCTGTATGCTGCTTTGTTTGACATAATTTCTCCTGGTATCAAGTAAATATGGCGGCTAATACTTCTGATGGGTGGAAATGAGTTAGGCAACTCATCCACCATTATGTCAGCAAAACTATCCAACAATTCCTAAACTTCTTCAGGCAAATCATCCATCGATTTACTTGTAAGGATAACTCTGGGTTTCCTCACCACAACAAACTGCATCTCCTGTTCTTTCTTGGCTTCTTTCAGGAGTTCCTTCCTGATAATGAGAAGTATGCTTGTGATGGCTTCCTCTTTAACTTTCTTCTCCTCTATTGGCAACAACATGTGTGTTCTACCATTCTTATCCAAGGTGTATGTATTCTTCCTCCCATCATGAATAACATTCCTATCAACTGCCTGGTATTCCCAACAGAATATGTTATGCATCCATGGGAATTACATCACATAAAATTTCATCTCTATATCCTCCTATCTTAAATTCAACCAAGCATTGTTTAGTAACCATTGCCTGGTGTCCTTTCTGCAACCATGAGAATTTGTATGGCTTCGGATGTGCAGTTGTCTCTAGCTCCAATTTCTCCACCATCTCTGTGGATACTAAGTTGTCAGTTCTCCCACTATCAATTATGACCTTGCATACTCTATCTTTAGTCTTGCACGCTGTCCTGAAGAGACTATTCCTCTTCACTAGATTTTCAACTTCTACCTGTGGTTTTAAGAGAACCTTCCTCAACATCAGGGATCTTCCATCCTTTGCTCCTTCTGCTTAAACATTCCCTCTCCATGATTCTGAAATGTGAGCTTCACCTTTGCCTTCTTTCTTTTTCTCGGGACATTCCCAATATATGTGCCTTGTCTTTCCACAGGCATAGCATATTACTTCTCCTCCTCCTCTTCTTTCTCTTCCTCTAGAAGAACTTATTCAACCACCCTGTCTTCCTTGGAAACTTCCTCCTCTTTCTGAGTGACTGTGTGGTTTTTCAGGCTCGTCCTTAGACCTATGTGCCTTGTCATGGGTAACTCCCTTATTTCTGGTTGGGGCTAGGCTTTTACCTTTTCCTCGTTGGATTTTTTTTTTGGCCAACTTCTCCTCTGCCTTCAGTGAAAACTGATAAGCATCCTCCACTGTCTTTACCGACATCATGCTGAGCTCATCCTGGATTTCTTATCTCAGGCCATTCATATATCTGGAAAATTTTTCTTCATCTCTCTCCCTTTGTCCAATTCAGATGTTCATCCTAGATAACTCCTCTGTGTAATCCTTAATTGTCATCCCCTTCTGTCTTAGGTTCTTCATCTTCTTGAATAGATTGATTTGATAATCTTTGGGCATGAACTTAGCCTTCAACTTGGCTACCATTCTGTCTCAATTATTTATCTTCTTCTTTCCCTTGCTTCTCCTCTTAGCCTGCAGTTCATCCCACCACAGTGTTGCATGTCCTTTTAGCCTGGTGACAACTTATTTCACCCTTTTCTCTTCATCAACCTCTTCATAGTCGAAATGTTTGTCCACGGATCTCACCCAATCCAACCAATCTTCAACATCTAAATTGCCTTCATACATCGGGACCTTTATCTTGGGTCCGCCTCCCAATATAGAAACTATTCTCAGCAAGCGTTCTTCGACAACATCCTCTCCTGTAGCTTCTTTGGCTTCTACTTCTTCACTCTCTGCATCATTGATGTCTCCAGCATCAGGTGCTCTCCTCTGCACTGCCTCCATCACCTCTAATATTACACTAAGCTGTCACATCTCCCTTTCTATAGGTCAATTGGCTAATGTTGGTTCCACTCCTCTCCTTGGTGGAATTGTGTTGACTGTTTGTCATACACAGAGTACAACTTTGAGTTCTTCTATCTCCTCTCCTTTGCTTTCTATTTGCACTCTGATACCACTTGGTGCAGATCCCCTTCTCTCCTAAGGGATGCACAACCTCCTGATCAGGATATTCGATTCTGGAGTCAGATGGCTTGTCTGAAACCTTCTTGGTCTCATTCTGTGTTAAGCACATGTACTCTCGGCTCCCTGCACATATTCCACGACACCCACGTCCTTTCCTTTTGTGCTCTATGAAAATCTCAGAGTACCCGGCGTTAGCACCTTTTCTCTCAGCCCCTCCTCCAATGTGACCTTGGGCGATGACCACATGATTGTGGGCATGACCATAAGTTGTTTGAAGTCAAACAACATTTGGGCCCACAATTCTCCTTGGGCCTCCACATATCTTCGCATTGAAACCACAGTAAGGACTACGGCCCGCCCTTGACTTTTTAAAGTCTGCACAACTCCTGTCCCCGTAATGCGAGACAACCGTCAATCTCATGATCTTGACGGTTCTTTCAACCAGGTGGCTGAGATCTCTTCCTTGGAATCAACAGTTCAAATGCCCCTCTCTCTGATTGACAGGTGTGATTGATTCGAAAATCCGGACTTGGGACTTTCGAATCTCAAACCTTGGTTTCCTTTTCAGAGAAATCTTTCGGAGTGAAAGATATGATAGCACTTATCCCCTTTGATCAATGACAACGATCTTTTAGGTTCTCCGGACTTTGGGGTTTTGAAATATTAAACCTTGCCTTCTCCCATAGTTCAATCTCCCAGAGTGGGTAATCTGAATACACCTATCCTCACAATTAATGGTCTAACTGTTCAACGCTACAACAACGCACCAACAAAACCCTAGCTACCGACCCTTTTGACAAAACCTGCGAAGTAGATGAAGTCTCACCCAAGGTAGAGGCAGGGGTGGCTGCAAGACTCAGGTGTTTGCAACCTTATCTAGGACACAGATATGTGATTATAACACTTAGCAATCACTTAGAATAGATTATTCATCAATATTCAACCCTTATGATACTTTGAAGATAACACAGAGCATCACAGTATGTACTTAGATCTTAGATAATTCAACACTCAGCCACAATGTGATAGATTAGATTCGGTAGATCAAGCACTAAGCATATTACATACCAGAACTAATATTCATTCATATCTCAGAAGCACAAAGCATAAATAGATCTATCTAAACACATCAAATCACTTAGCAAAGGAAGAGACAAACACATCATGTCAAGGCACAGAGCACAAAACATATATTTACCGTTGTTCACCCCCACCCTAGGGCTACATCCACAAAGTCTTCTTCTTTATTAGCTTCAGTTAATCAGGTTAAAACACATAGCCATCCAAATCCCTCTTCGCATAGGACATAAGATCTGCGCATCTCGCTAGATCCTTCTTCCTTTCCCTACAACACAAATCCTTCTACATCATCTCACAGGGACTTGCAGTCGGCTCTGCAAGTCTTACACAAAATGCACAAAGCCTTGTTCACACAGATTCAACCCTTGGCACTTAGCCTACATCACATAGTTATATCATCCACTACTCCTCTGTATGGCCTAGACATCTATATATACATACAAAATAGGCCTAAACATGGGTAAACCCATGGGCCGACATCCCAATCCCATTACATTATCCCCCAAAACCCAAAAAGGACCTAAAAAGGGGTCTAGCTTCGATGATTTTTGCATCGCGTTGCGCTCCATCTTTGACAAGCTGTCAAAGTCCCAAAAATGGTCAAATATGACCAAGTGTTCCTCAAAACTTGGTCAAGGGCCAACAGGCCCCCAACACTCACCTGTGACTCGTCTCGATTCACTTAGGTCTGGGTAAGTTTTCCTCAAAGGTCTTGAGCTTGGCTCGATCTGCTTCGACTTGTCTCTGTACTACTGCTTCTTGCTCAACTAATTCCTAAACAACCGCTTTGCTAATAGGTCCTTCCAGTTGCTGCTCGATTGTAACAACTACTTGTTCTAGTAGTGTTCCTTGGCCTTCAATTTCTTCAAATAGTAGGTAGGCTGCCTCCTGGATCGGCTGGAGTTTCTGGGTGAATTCCATTACTCTTTTCTATGTAGTAAGAATGAGTTGTTGGACAGTGCGTTGTTCCTGGGATCTCTTCATCCTCTCGATGGGTGACAGGAGCTTAAGCTACGTCTGTACTGTATTCACGTGCTTCTTTTCTTCCTGGAGTTGGGACTCCAGTTTCTTCAACTCTGGGTCTTCAGATAGTTGTTCATATATCTGCGTGCTTCTGCTACTTAGTTTTTTACATTCTGTAGCAAGTGTTTTAATCCTCTCAACTGCGCTCTGAGCATTCAATTCTCGCTGTTCGTGCACTTCTTGCAGAGTCTGTGGTATGGTTTGAAGCTGTAATTCCACGACCCTTTGTTGAACTTGCTGAATAACTTCAGCCAACTTTGTCACTTGGCACTCTATGGGATCGTTGGCCTTCTACTCTGAGCCGGTCACAAAGCGAAATGCTCTGATGTCTGCTTCTTCAATTCCTATCTTCTTTGCAAGAAGCTACTCTTTCTCTTTTTGGATCTTCTCTCTGTCTTCTTCAATTTTTTCTTGGAGAGCATTCTTCTCTTGTTGCACAGCTTGGCGTTGTTCAATAATTTCCTCCTGTGCTTTCTTTAGGGCCTGGGTGGCTTGCACTTTTTCTTCCTGACCATGTCGAAGGCGTACTTTGACTACATCAGCAATATTGGGGAGCTGAACTGATTCATTTCCCACTTCTGTTGTTTCTTTTGGAAGAGGTGTAGTAGAGATTGCTTAGCTAGACTAGAGTGCTTGCTGTACTCCTTGGAGCGCGATCTCAATTTGGCTATACATTTGTTCCTGCTTCGCCTCCTGCTTCTTTATGATTTCCTTTGAAGCATCATTGACCACCGCAACAAGGAAATCAAAGTCAACCAACATGAGGGCAGTTCGCATCTTGGTTACAGGGGTTCTTGGTTTCTTTCTAGAGAAAGATTTTAGAGGTCAAACCTTCCTTTTCTTTGATGAATCTTCGTTGTCCCTAGGCAGTGGTACTTCAACTTTCTGAGTTTCTGTATCACCTTCTTCATCTAGTGTAATGGAATCTGTCCTTACAGATAGGCTATTAACATCCTGGACTTCTTCAATCTTCTTCGTCGTTTTTGATTTCATTGTCTTACTTGACCCAGGTGTATCCTGCACAGTTCCGGGGCTGCCGATGTCGGAATTTTTTGCGGAGTCTATTGAGACAAGGAGGTCTGCCAACCATTCCTTGGTAATCTCTTCCATGTCTTCTTCTATTAGCTTATACTAGGACTGAAGTTGTTCCTGGTGCTCATTAGTGCATGGGCTTAGGTATATAAAGTGATGGTCCTCGCTGAACTTTATTAGAGGTCAGAATCTATGTAAAGTTTTCTGGGTTATACGAGGTTCACTCCTTATGGCTACTTTCAATTGGTTATAGTATGCATGGAAAATGACATTCGATTTCCATTTCTTGCTCATGTCGTTCGAGTACCATAATGTACTAAACTTTGTAGCTAGTGGCTCAAAGGGATCAAGGTCTGGGAAGGTTGTGCCTTTCGGTAAGCTCCTATGCAACAAAAGAGATCAGTATCAGGAGACAACTAAAATTAAATTCATGCCCTTGATCCTGGGCTTCTCTGCAGTCAATATCCAGTTGATTCACCAGGTACTTCGCCCAGTTCATCTGTAGTCCCTCTGTGCACTTTCCTGCGAGGTTAACTGCAAAGCCATATACTTGTGTTGGTTGATTATTGCGTACCAACTTCCCAGTAATCAATTGACAGGTGAGGCGTAATGTGCCACTTTCAATAGAAGCTACCTTGTAGCCTCTCGCGCCATTCTCAACATTGCCATAGGATTCTTTGATCTTCTATGCAAGAGCGTGGTCTGCGGTATTTCCAGGATATTACTCATGGGGATCAGGGCCCTGCATGCTAAGCCCGATGATCCTATTGATCAATGCCAGATCAACAGTTATGCAACGATCTAACCATAGGTATCCTCTGTGGTAACTTGCTAGCATCAATTTTACACAAGCATTCACCTCCCGGTGTCTGCTGAAATGTGGTATTTTCATAACATTGAGAAAAGTAGATTGCGTGAGGTTCATCGTCCATTGTTGAGGGATGAGATTCAAATTATTTCCCTTAGTTCTCGTTAAGTACTTATACGGGGCGAGCATGTTGTAAGCTTTACGGTCCCCCAGGTTGAAATCACAAAACTTCAATGTTGTAACCTTGTCTTGATCTCCACGATAGGTGTGTACTCCTTTCGATAGATATGCAGTGACTAGGGTGTATTCAAAGTCTCTAGGGACACTGTCCCTATTAATCTCACTGCTCAGAGGGGGTATGTAAGCTGGTAGGATGGATGGAACTAACTTCATGTTGGCTATGTCATCCTTATGCTTAGATCTTCTGTCTGTGCTTGCTTCAGATGTTCCTGCTCGAGAAATTGACGAGGAGGCTTGCACTCCTCCCATTGATGATGCTTGGAATCCAGTGGACATTCTTCTTTTCGACATGAATCTTTCAGTCATTAAATCAAGAAGGACCTCTGTGATGGATTCCTCAAGTTCAGTGAGCTTGTTGGACATACGCACTTGGGAAAGATAATCGGGGTCACGATGATCTCAAAATACTGCACTAGGATGAACAATATGCTTGCAATGATCGCTGTAGACAATCACTAGTTCTACAGGCTTCGATTTTTCAGTTGGCAAAAGTGTTCTTCGGGCACGACGCAACGAGCTAAATAGGAAATTCGTCAACGGTTTGCTTGCAACGGGTGTGAATATTTCATGAACGTTGATCCATCTGTTATGGCGTGGTCCAATGGTCTAGTGGTGATCCTTTAATTCTTTCCTGTCTATTCAAGGTGGAAGTCGAACAGGTATATCGGTCCAATGACTATATTGCTTCACCACGGCGAAGTGCCATATGTCACTGTTTTGATATCCTGGCGAAGCTCAATTCCTGTGATTTTTCCTTCTGTAAAGTTTCCTCTGGAATCTTCTGTAACTTTTCAATCTTGTCTCTCTTCTTACTTAGCTTCCTAGCCTTCTTCCCAGTGATCTTTGTCTCGGTCATCCTTTTTCCATTCTGATCCTTATCTTCTCTCGACATAGTCACTTTGTGATGCTGAGATTCTTTATTCAGATCCAAGGGTAATACTCCTGCATCATATGGATTAGGTATTTCGGTCTTCTATGGTTCCTCTAATTCTCTTATAGTTTCGACATCCAAGTCCTTGGTGTTCAATAGCTTAGATCTGTTCTCTTTTTCTTCCATCAAGTAGGCGATCCTTCTAGTCATAAATTCTATGAGTTCTTGCTTCTTCTGTTCTAGGGTTTCTTGTTCTTCTTTTCTCCAGATTTGGTCTTTTTCAATCCAGATCTTGCCTAAAAAAGATGGAAATGGGCCATAGTCCTCAATAAATTTAATAAATTTGAATTCTTCCTCTGTTGAAGCTCCATGGGTACTCATAACTATCCGGGTAATCCTGCTACATAGGGTTACCATTTTTCCTTTAAACAACCCTATTTTTCCTAGTGAAGGAACCATAGCAGGCCTTCCTAGGGTTTCCTAAGTACTTTCTGTCATAATGTTCATCCATGTTCCCTCATCCAGAGCACAGTCAATGTCGAAGTCTCCTATTCTTACTTCGATTTTCTCCTTTTCTTTGAAGATCGCTGGCAAACTGGCATCTTTATGTTCATCCAGGGTTTCTTTCATTTTTAGCAACATAATATCTGATTCTTTCTGGGGTTCTTCTATAATATTAGTATCTTGATCTCCTTCAGGGTTTTCTTGCTCCATATTCATCTTTTCAAGTCTAGCAATCATTCTAGGGCAATCCAGTACTTCATGGTCCATAGACTTACAACATAGGCAACTAGGGTTTCTCCCAAGGCATTCCTTAGCAAGATGTCCTAGTCTTATGCAACTGTAACAAAGAGTTAATCCTCTCTTTCTCTTCAATGATCCCCAACTTTTCTTGTACTTCTTTCTAGGGTCATAATGGATAGCCTACAAAAATTTCTTTCTAGGATCTTGCATCCATTGGTTAGTCCAAAAATTCTTTCTATGAATAGGTATAACATATCTTTCATTATTCTTATCAGATATATTCGTATCAAATGTTCTTTCATCTAATAATGCCCTAGTTTTAAAGCTAGGACAAAATCTATCAAGCATACCTAAATCCATACTTTAGAAACAAAAATTTTCACTTCTTTTACATCTACAGGGCACAAAGCTTCCAGATCTAAGAACTTTTAACTATTCTTACCTTTATCGGAGCACAGAGCTTACAGATCTTATTTCTTTTCTTCAGTATCAACCTCTTTTCTTGCAGATATGAATTCTTTCCTTTAGATCTATCCTTTATTCTTAAGAACAGATCTTTTTAGATCAAGTGGATCACTGCGCACTAGGGCATAGATCCACGCACAGAGATTTCACAATTTCAGGACGAATCTTTACACAAAGCTTCTTCTACTCAGTTCCCAACAATTACAGTTTCAGGTCCCAGCAACGGAACCATTTTTTGGCACAGGGGTAGACCCAGGGTTCAATGCTACAAAAATGCACCAACAAAACCCTAGCTACCAACCCTTTCGACAACACCTGCGAAGCAGATGAAGTCTCACCCGAGGTAGAGGCAGGGGTGGTTGCAAGACTCAGGTGTCTACAACCTTAGCTGGGACACAGATCTGTGATTATAACACTTAGCAATCACTTAGCATAGATTATTCATTAATATTCAACCCTTATGATACTTTGCATAGCACAGAGCATCGTAGTATGTACTTAGATCTTAGATAATTCAACACTTAGCCACAATGTGATAGATTAGATTCGGCAGATCAAGCACTAAGCATCTTACATAACATAACTAATATTCATTCATATCTCAGAAGAAAAAATCATAAATAGATCTATCTAAACACATCAAATCACTTAGGAAAGGAAGAGAAAAAAGAATCAGGTCAAGGCACAGAGCACAACACACATATTTACTGTGGTTCACCCCCACCCTGGGGCTACGTCCACAAATTCTTCTTCATTATTAGCTTCAGTTAGTTCGGTTACAAAACAGAGCCATCCAAATTCCTTTTCACATAGGACAAAATATTTGCACATATCGCTAGATCCTTCTTCCTTGCACTACAACACAAATCATTCTACAGTCTCTCATAGGGAGTTTCACTCGGCTCTGCAAGTCTTACAAAAAATGCACAAAGCCTTGTTCACACAGATTCAACCCTTGGCACTTGGCCTACATCACATAGATATATCATTTGCTACTCCTCTATATGGCCTATACATCTATATATACATACAAAATAGGCCTAAACATGGGTAAACCCATGGGCCGACATCCCAATCCCATTACATTATCCCCCAAAACACAAAAAGGATCTAACAAGGGGTCTAGCTTCCATGATTTCTGCTTCGCGTTGTGCTCCATCTTTGACAAGATGTCGAAGTCCCAAAAACAGTCAAATATGACCAAGTGTTCCTCAAAAATTGGTCAAGGGCCAACAAGCTTCTAGCTTAGGTTTTTGACCTTTCAACCCAGACCAACGGTCCTGAGACCCTCCCCTCTATCAACGATCGAGATCTCCTCCTGGTTTTGGACTTCGAGGATTTCAAATCTCAAACTTCACTCTTTCCCCAATGCTTTTATCCGAAGGCTGTGATCGACTGACGCATGTCCTCCCCTTGGATCAACGACTGAGGATTACTTCAAGTCTATACCCAGAGTACACGGATTCACGCCACGTCGCCACTAAATCTAATGACTATATATCACTTCGGGACTTTACCTAGAGATCACATATCTTTGCCATGTCTCCTCCAGATCTAATGGTTTAGATTCATTTCATGCCTTTGGCAACCTTGGTTCTCAAACTGAAAAACCCCACAACAAATTTTCCAGAGCTCATGATCTGCTGACAAGTGTCCTTCGACAGATTGATGACTCTCGGCTCTTCGACACTACGTGCTTTTGGAATCTTATAGTTCACACTTGATTCCTCCTAGGCTCACGATATCCGATGACTCATATTTTCCTTGGAGATCCAATGTTGGGCGCTCACCTCGAACGATCTAATGGCTCAACTTGCTTTAGATGATCAGATGACGGAGATTTCACTTCAAAAATATGTGACTCCAGACTTTAGAGGATTCAAGTATCAAATATTGGTGGGTTCTTTCCCAAGTGTATACGAAGCATTAAAGATTGCGTACCTTATCTTCAATCAGACGACTATTGGTCCTTACGCTATGATCCAACAGTTGACATCGCTCCTCCTCCTAAGCTTCTGATTTCTCTGACTTAGATGACTTTATAAGTGTTCAAAGGTTTCAAATTTGCTCCTCCGACAAGTTCAATTCTTGGATCTCGTTAACACTTATGAAAAGTGTTATTCCTCCTGAGATTGGTCTTGTGAATACTTCGACTTCCCGCGCACTCCTTGTGTTCCATGGATTTCGATGACTTATATCCAAAGGATTTATCGAAGAGAAGTTCCTCTCTCCCTCCTGGCATTCTCCTTTTGCTAGTTCCTCGACTTCTTACAAAGTCTCTTCGATGCTTAGTCAAATCTCATATCTATGCACTCCTTGCACCAGGTCTTTACATAGTGTTGAATTCTTGCGGAAGACTGTGCAGGTCTTGCACCAGTCTCTTTTCACTACTTACAAAGGGAATTTTCGTGCTATCTCTTCTGAGCTTCAGAATTGAAATAAACACTGACAACACACTTCTTGCGTTCTATGTGCACACCTTGCACCACTCAATAGAAGAGAAACAATTGAAACTTATCCTAACATTCACAATTCCATCTAGTCATAACAAAATTCATTTGTTCATTCATGAACACACAATAATAGGGAATTTTAAGCAATGTCCACACCATGCATTGGGTCAATTTTCCTCTGTTATATTCAAAAGTGAAAATGGCTACAATTATATCAAAACAAAAACTGAAAAACTCATAAATCTCCTACTAACTTACAACTAGCCTCATTTGGTCGTACATAACCTCTATTTATATTAGAGGGTTCTTAGGGTTCCCCCTGACTACTTGATGCGAGTGGGAAAACCCCCTACGGACTAGCACTAAGGGTTTTGTAATGCATGCAGAAATGACCATCTAAAGTCTCGTACTTTTTACTATTATCCCAACATAGACCCCACATTCATGCATAAAACACAAGGATAAAAGGATCCGGTAACTCTACCTTGAACTACCGCATTTGGTGTCGATCCTTTTGTTTTCGGTAAGTCTCCTCCCACATCCAACCTACATTCATAAATAGAAAAACAAAAAACTCCAAATATCCATCTTATATATGAATTAGTGGGTTAGAAGTTCTAATAAAATATAATCAAAACTGAATATTGAACACCTCATATGGCGGGACGAGAAAAGTAATTCTTTCTTATTAACCTCACAAAAGTAACTTACAATGGTGAGATCGACCACTGCTCCTCGAACCTGGTCCTGGGCTCCTTTTCAACTGTGCACCAATCGCTTCCACATATGCTTCTCCTCTTCAGTTCTCACAAAATGATTGCAAAATATTGGGGAAAGGGGAATACAAAAAATTGGTAGAGTTTCTTTGCTCTTATTTTTCTCTCTTCAAATGGCACCCCTACCTCTTCTTTTATAGGCTAAAAGAGAGTAGTTATCCGGTTGAGTGACTAGCTATGGGTGGTCAAATGGTTTAGGCAATTACCTGGAAATCTGTATTCCTTATGCAACTTTCTATTTTTTGTGCTTTTGTCAGTATATGTGGGTTGTAATGGGTCAGCTAGCATATACATGTGGGCATCAATGGTATAGGGCGTGTACATCTTCAAAAGGATGGTTTTTAGAAGATCTGTTCAATGGTGGCTTGGAAAAAGTGGCAAGTGATATGGCTTGATGCCAGGTATGCATGTATGGTGCACATTAGGGTTATAATAGATGCCCCCTAATGTATGAGGTTAGAAGAGCATCCGATGGCCGAAATACATTACCAATATTTACCAACGTATGATGCGAATGAGCCCAGGGACCAGATTTTGAGAGGTGCCATCTGCAAAATAACAATTGTCTCACTGAGGCAAGCATACCCATGCTTGGAATGAAATAAAATCATGGCTTCCAATCAAATACACTGTAGATCCATGCCATATAACTATACAAAGTGTAGACATGAGAAATACACAGTGGATCTACATCTCGAAATAAAAAATATATACATGTATAGTATCCATATTCAAGAAGCCAATGATGCCTGATGGCTAGAGGTGAAGCCTTCAAAGCTCGAGCAACAAATTCAAAATATTCATAACTCGGGTAGGAGTGTAATATGAGTGTACGAATTCACTACCCATAGGTCTTCGACGAATCGTCGGGGAACAAACTAGAGGATATTGATGATCAGGCTGAGGGCTTCATTGATTTCGAACAAAGATTTGATTGGGCATTTTGGGATGGATGGACATGAGGTCAAGAGACAAATTGTAGAATGGCTGACTCAAGCTTGGTAAAAACTTCCCTTGGACAATAGCACGAGAAAGGATGAGACTCAGGAAACATGGTATTGACATAAGTTCACGATGCAGGAGGCAACACAAACTCTCCATATGTTTGGAAGAATAACCAAACGGAGGAGGACACAACTCTATGTAGCAATAACAACTTCCTAAGGTCATATTAAATCAAATATCTTGACGAACAAACAAAAGGATGTGGTTTTTCCAAGGGTGACTCGTTGTGATGCCAAAAAGAAAATACTTTTCCCTTCCTCTTTTTGGGGTATATTTGATTTTTTTGTCTTTTTCAATAATTTTTGGGAAGCCTAAAAAAGAATAAAAGAATGATACATTACAAAGGAGGAATGAGTGTCGCAAACATACTAGTTCCAAGCACAATGAATAGACTAATGCTCAGAGAAAGGAGACATATGCAGGAAAAGGACACTCAAGAAGATCCCTCCATGGGTCAAGGTGTCAATACACAGAGGAAAAAGTGATACAAGGCTTGCATATAAGGCATGCTTCAGATGGTTTAGTTGAAAGCAACATGGAGCCGACATTAGGCCAAAAATGTAGGAATGCAAATGCAATTAACAATACACAATGATAACGTCCTTCAATGTAATTTTAATGATCCCATAGAAGGTAAGCTCGACGATTTTTCTTTTTTAGAGAGTCTAAAAAAACATAAAAGGAGACTTCACTGGGGTATCGTCTTCGAAGGTAGTCTAGTCGGTTCGAAAAAGGGGTAAACTAGCACCGAAAATACATCTATTAAAATCAATTTAACGAGTGTGACAAAGACAAGATCACCTGACAATCTTTTCACTTTTAAGGAGTCTGAAAAGATCTTAACTATGGATTCTGTATGGGATGTTCTTCTGGACCATTTTAATGAGTGTGAAAGAACAAGGTCACTCGATGATGTTTTTAATTTTAGGGAGTCTGAAAAGAGCTTAACTATGGATTCTGTGGGGGTTCCTTTTTCCTAAATTTAGTCCCTTAGGTCCGAAAAAGGGTTAAAATCATACCTGAGAATACTCTTCTAGAGAACCAAATCTCTTAAAGTATACCTTTGTTCGTACAGTTGACCATCTAGACCAAAAAAGGGGTAAACTACCACCAGACAGACGTGCCTTCAAATTTCATTTTAGCGAGCGTGAAGGGAAACAAGATCACTCGACAATATTTTCATGTTTAGAGGGTCTAAAAAGAGCTTAAAAGAAGACCCATAACTATTTGGGAGTCCCGAGGGTGAGTTCAAGAGTGATGATGAATCATGCAGATGAGGCTCAAACTCGTAATTAGGATAAGACTAGCAAGGACTCCCAAGCCTATAGTCATTAATGATGGCATGGACGCTAAAAATGCAACCAGGATCTACCTAGGGCATCCATGTGAAGGTAGGCTCTACCACTAAATTACGACACTTCTAAAGCATTAATGATGGTTCCGTGTTGCAACTCGTTGGGGTCAATCCTTTGGCAAAGAGAAAAAGACAACGAGATATAGAAAGTTGAGTTGGAATCCTAACTTAAATGCAACAACTTGAAAAAATGACTTTTTACCAAAGGACCTTAAAAAAGACCCAAATCTCCAAAGAATTTCCAATACTCAAAGTGATACTTATCGTAACATTCCATAAGAAACTCTTGAACCATACTAAACAATTTTCAGGCTAGAAAAAACGACAAAGGGGTCCAAAAAATCACAAAAAGGGGACAAAATGTCTATAAATAGAAGCTGCCAGCTCATTATCACCATTGTTAATTAAGAAATTGACTAAGAAGCCAAAAACACCCCTTTTTCAAAAGAGTTGATTCTGGGAGCTTCAGTGGAAGAAACAAACTTCTGCTTGGACCAAGTAAGTACAAATTAGCCCCTCCTGCATTTCCATTCCTCATTTTTCAAATTTTTTTTTTTTTTGGGGGGGGCACTAACCTTTAAAAGGGTCGGCCCTACGTGTATTCGGGCTGTCCAAGAACAGCCCATGGGCAGAAGAGAAACTGCCCACGTGTACATGCTACTGTCCTCAATACAACCCACGTACACCCTCAATAAGTGGGAAAAAAAGGAATGCAAGAGTTAACTCCATTTTGTTTTTTTGCAGGATGAATGTTTATTGGAGAGAGAGGGAACATGAGGAATTTGATTTTTTGGTCTCATAAAACCCCTCTACTGTCGCTGTTTTAGCACAATGTGGGTTGCTAAAATTCTTCTAGTGTCCATTCATGAGGGCACAACCCAGGCTGCTAAATGCCTTGGTAGATTACTGACACCCAGATTTAGAGGAATTCATGCTTAAGGGACAGTTGTTGACTCCAACGACTGAGGACATCTATTTTCTGACTGGCCTCTCAAGGAGAGGGGAACCCGTCAACCTGTGCACTTTTCCCCTCGAGCCACATAACATCGAGGAGTTGATTGGACTCCATTGCGAGGCTGGTACTGAGAAAGTAGGTTCTCAGGTGCCTATTCATAAGATCAACAACCTATCGCTGAAAGTGATTGTTCTACTTATTGGGTGGATCACTGGATTCATAGCTTTGCATCAGGCTTCCTGGGAACACATGCATTATGCAGTTCAGTGCTTAAATGCACAAATTTTTGACTGGAGTACAACCATGTTGACATGCATGAAAATACAGTTGACATATTGTCGAGTGCGGGCACATAGAAACTTTGGGTTTGGGACCGTTTTGTGCTCTTTATTCTTTGAGGGGGTACCCAGTCTCAGTCCTCGAGAGACGGTACGAGGGCACGAGGCCCCCCTCCCGACACTATGCATATGGGAGGCGCTGTTGCCGCGACAGGGTGGGGGGAGAACCATTGAGGCTTTCGATGACAAGTTTTTTGACTGGTGGTCTTGGCAGATTCTGGCAATAGAGGACTACCCCTATGTTGGGATCGACTTCTCCAGGAACCCTAACATGGACGTACCTCCCAGAGTAGAGCGAGGAGAGTTAGGTATGCTTATTTTATTTTTTCAAAGTTATTTAATTTTTATTTCTTTTATATATATATCATTTTTTTTGTGTACTAGAGTATATGAAAAGTATGTATCCGTTATGTGCAGATGTGGGAACAGTGTGTCCAACAAATTTCACGAGGACCAGGCGGTGTCCTCCACCGGAGGCAGGACCAACAGTAGCAGGGGGGCCTCCAGTTGGAGAGGCTGATAGAGTTTTGAGACGGGTGGAGAGGAACCTTACCACGCTCACTCGCATAGGCAAAGATCGAGGACCTACCACCATCGATGCAACCTCACATTGTTGGGGTACCACAAACTTGGTTCCAACTCTTTCAATGCTTGGCCAACACTCTTGTTCACTACGACAGGGCCAACATGCCTTGCCATTAGCTAGGCTAGACGTTTTATGTGCCAAGGGCACCTTTTGTATATTTTTGGGGGCATAAGCCCCATGACTCTTACTGGACATATATTTTTGAGGCACTTGGGCCCACTCATGTACTCTGATACTTTCGATATATATACGTGTTTTTTACATCTTTTTATGTCTTATGGATTACATTATATTTGCAAATGTATTTACATGTATGTGTGTGTGAGTTTTCTTACATGTGTGCAAAATGCCAATCTAATACATGATTACCTAGAGTATCTATGATTTGATTCAATCTCCTAGGAACATGGATATACATAATGTAATCAAAGCTTTGTTCTAAGAGACATACCCTAAGGAATCGTTGGTGTAGAGTATGATCATAAACGTGGTAAACCCCATTTAATTGAGACATAACCAGGTATGATTTTAAGGATGGAAATTTATTTTAAAATGTAGAAACCTTGGAGAATCCTACTAATCATTCATATGCCAACTATAAATGTTTGGCGATATTTTTGTAAAAATATTCAAAATTCTAAGGATTTTATATAGTTTTTATAATTTTTTGACAATTTTTAAGGTAAAATAATTTTATCCTATAGAATTTGGGCAAATGATTTTTAAAATAGCGAATATCTTTTTTGGAAAAACCATGGAAAATTAGCCCATGAGAGAAATTTAGCCCCTAAAATCATCCATGGACATAACCAACTGAGGATCTAAATAGACCCGAAGGTGAGAGATACCATGTGACAAAGCGTCACAAATAAACTCTGTAACGGTGCTTTATTCAATGGCATTGTTTGTGGTATCACCTAAACAGATACCTCCTGAATAAAACAACTGGCCTTGAGGTGTAAAAATTACCCAAGATGCGGAAGCAAGCCTTCGAGTGTGTCGGCTAGCACCGTCTGCGAACCCAATGAACACCTCTGATTCACTTGACATCTGCCATAGTGAAAAAGATGACATCAAAAAATGACACATCCATAAAACCAAAAAGACAAAAATTAAAAAAAAAAATGTACAAGAACTATACATATGTACAAGAAGTCACCTAAAGTGACCCACCTACGAATAATACTTCTTGAGGTAGAGCCCATTTCTAGTCTTTGCCAAAGCATTTCCCTCAAAGTCCACCATACGATAAGCACCCTTCTTTAGAACCTCTTTCACGATGAAAGGTACGAACCACATGGGTTTTAACTTGCCTGCCCCCAGGGGGTCCTTTTCTTGGTCATAGACCAGAACAAGGTTTCCTTCAAAGAAAATACGAGGATGAACAGACCTATCATACTGACACTTTAATTTTTTCTTGTGAGCCTTGTTAGCCAAGGCCACATCATGACAATGCTCATTGAGTTGCTCGAGGTATAATAAACTCTCTTCAAGCGGTGAAGTGTCTGGTAATAACTGTACTGCAAACTTTAGAGATGGGTTCTGACAGTCTATGGGAAATAATGCTTCCATCCCATAAACAAGTTGAAAAGGTGAGAAACTGCTTGTAGTCTCTACAGACGTTCGATAGGCCCATAATTCTAAGTATAACATCAAATGCCAATTTGACTTGGCCAAATTGATCGTTTTCTGTAGAATGTTCTTAAGAGATTTATTTACAGCTTCCACCTGACCATTCACTTGTGGGTAATAGGGTGATGAATGTTCTTGCCTCAACCCAAGTGTTGATGTTAACTTAGACATCATTTTGTTCTGAAAGTGACTGCCATGGTCAGTGACAATCTCTCTCGAGACGTAGAACCTTGCTATAATCTGGTTAAACAAAAAGAGAGCTGAAGTCTCTCCGTCATATTTGAATGTTAGCATAACTTCGACCAACTTGGTGAAGTAGTCTACTGCTACGATGATATAACGGTGCTCCATTGCTGAAGGGGGGTTGCATGTAGTGTGTTAGAGCACTATATAATAGGGAATCATTGTTCTGAATATTATTTATTTATTTCAGGCATAGGTGTTCGCTCATGACGCATGGCGAAGGCGGAGGAAAACACCCGACAATGACCAAGCATAAGATGAGTGCTTGCGCGCAAACTTCCAAGCAAGTTCTGGTGCATTTTTGGCAAAAATTTGTGAAGTGGTTTGAATGAAAAAAATTTTAATCTTGTGGGCCAAAGGTAAGGTTGGGTTTCTATAATTTATTTTTGGTGGAATGAGCAAAAATTTGCCCTCGGCCTTTATGCAGAGTTTAGTTAGGTTTATCAAAACATAAATATTTTGACAAATTTTTTTGGCAAAAGGTATATTGGCCTAGGGCCATCCATTCAAGCGCACTCGACACCAAGGGATAAGCACCATTTCGCGCACCTACAACAAACACACAAACCAAAGTCAGCGCTAACACCAACCCCAAAGCTCGTGCCTTGGGCTCACTACATCGAATTATTTTGCAACCATCGACATATAACAATACTAGTTTGTGTTTTGCTCTTGTGAATGTGGGATATTGACCATAGAGAGACAAAATATATATATAAACGCAGCCTTTAAAACCCTCGGCCAGGTGTTTGAACCAGTTTCCGAGGTGGCGATTGTAGGGAGCCATGCATCTGCACCAACAACAAACACACAAACCAGCGCCAGAGCCAACTGTTGATGAGACGATACATAAAGGTTTACGTGTGCGATATGAGATTCATCACAAGCTTCGTTATACTGATGAGGTTTTGATGGCTGCTGCAAAGTGGTCGTATCAATCTATCAATGATTGTTTCCTTTCTGACAAAGCTATTGATCTCATTGACGAGGCTGGTTCTCGAGTACACCCTCGCCATGCATAGCTTCCTGAAGAAGCCAGAGAACTTGACAAAGAAACTCAGACCGATTACAAAAGAAAAGAATGAATCTCTTCGAAGCCAGGACTTTGAAAAGGCTGAGAGTGAAGCAGTATTAGGTCAATGAGGACGATTTTCTTCACTGTACAAAGGAAGGACTGGATGATAAACAAAATGAGACAGAGGACTTACCGGAAACCAAGGTGGCTCATCTTCAAGTGACTGCTATAAAATGGGTATTAGGGGATTCTAATGTCAAACAACGGGGCACTCATAAAGGTCATGGTAGTCAAGAACCTAGAGCAAATGAGACACATACAGATGTGAGTGAGAAAACTCACGATAGCATCTCACAACCTGAAGCATTCACTGTTGATCCATATACTATAGGAGAGGTAGATAGGAATCCTGAAACAAAAACAAACTTTCTGTCTCCATTGATGAAAATATGGAAGAGAAATATGTGGTTGAAGAAGAAATGTGCCCGCTGATGCTAAACCCCATTTTAAATTTGAATCCTCTACTGGTAATGATCAGATCAGTCTATGAACAGGGCAGGTCAAAGTGTTTTACCCAATGGGTAGGGTTGGGAAACCTCAGTTATCATTATCATGCTTTTCGTCAAAATTTTTAGCTGAAGTGAATGCATTTTTGAAATTACAAGACAGTACCCCTGGAAGGCCATTCGGATTTCGCACCCAAGCTCCACCCTTGCCATTTTTATTGTCCTCTTTTCTGCAGTCATGAGCACCATGCAACTGAAGGAAGAGTTTCATTATCAAGGCCATAGATGTTTCATAATTTTTGGATGTCAATGTAAATGGTCCTAGGCCTAGTGGTTGGGGAAAACCATCCCCTCTTACAGCAACAGGTCTAGGTCCTGTTAGGACCCTACCAAGTGCTAGGGATGGATTCGATGCAAATGATGCACAGAGGGAATTAAAAAGCCAAGAATTGATGACACTTATGCAAACACAGGACCTTCAGATGCCAGAACACCAGTTGAGGGGGATATTAGGCCACAACCCTATAGAGGATTTTCAGGGTATGCAAATACTATCAGTGACAATCAGGTTATGGGTCATAGTGGAAATCCAGGATCACATTTAAATGACAGTGATCAGTTTGTGGTTGGTCCGTATCTTATGGCACCCATATCTTCTGCTAGAACTCCAAGTTTACAATGCCATGGAGAGCATTATGGAGGTGCTGAGAAAAATATTTGTTGGTAAGGCATAGTTGCTAAAGGTGGATCTCCTGATTGCCATGCACGATGCATATTAGTGGGTCCAACATTCCTTGTTATTGTCACTTCTTATGAGGTTGTTATGAATGATAGCAAGGCTTTGGCTCGCTATGATTGGAAATGTTTAGTTGTCAATGAGGGACACCCATTAAAAAGAATTCCAACTACAAATCGCTGAGGTTAGGGGAAAACAGGGAACCTGACTACAACAATTTGATCCACATATTTAGGTACAGTTAAACACATGGCAAACAATGAGTTTATTTATAGAGGACACCTAGCAGTTAAATCACAAGTGGCATTCTCATTCATGGCAGTCGAATTTCAGTTGAACAACCAACAAGGAAATGATCATCCCCAGAATCCGATGGTAGTTAGAACACAGGTGGCAAAGCATTCCTGTCTAAGAAGATTCGACTCCAGCCAGTCTTCAACAACCTCCAACATGTTCCAAATGTCAAACAATAGATATCAAATTTAGTTTCTATTTAATGTGTTGTCTTGTTTGTTTTAGAAACAATCCACAGGTGTCAACTTGTGTAACTATTATCTATTTTTAGAAAAGAGAGGTAAAGCCCGCATCTTTGCAAGGTTGGGGGGATTTTTCATTATAAATACACATGTAAAAGATAGAATGAGGGTTTGACTAGGACTGAGGACGAGAGGGTCCTGGCAGTGAAGCAATTTTTCTTGCTGGCTCGACCTGTGTGAGAGGTCCAGCCCTGTAATTTTGATTTTCTTTGCTGGATGAGGGTTGTGTTTTAGCCAGAGAATTTCTCTGTAATTTTTAATGATATATCATTGATGTGCCTGCTTCTTTTACAAGATTCTTGTGTGGTGATATTGGTGGAGTTTCTCTCTGTTAAAATTTTTTCCCGTCTTCTTTATCAATTTGTTTTCAGTTCTTAATACCAGAAGGAGAGTAATAGAGGCAGAATTTATCATCAGATACTCTGCCTCTCAGCTTGTGGTAATCCTTATGTTTATCTTCTAAAGGCTTAGCTTAGGAATTCTTAGCTTCTCCTTTTCTTGGTTTTTTTCCTCCCCTTTTTCTTCCTTAAACCGATGCCATCATAACTTGATTCGATCCAATATTGCTGCTACCTTGCCTTGTGAAAGGACTTTGCCCAAATCTGAGAACTAAATCACCTTGTTTAAAACGCAGACCCCATTTGCCCAATGGCCCTCCTTCCTGTCCCAAAATGACCATTTAAAAACCAAAACCAAAACCCTATACTTTTATAGCTAGCCTAAAACCCATCCTTGACAAACCAAGCTAAATCTAAAAGAGAGATCCCTCTATGAGTCTTGGAGGGATAGATCCAAGACTCGAAGTGGTTCGAGGTTACCTCTGTAATTGCCTCAGCAGCCTTCGGAAAATTACAGAGCGCTAACATTTTTGGTGACTCCACTGGGGTCTTTCTCCAGAGCTGCACTTCAATTTTAGTTTTGACTTCTGATGGTGAACAGAAGCCAAACACCGAAAGGCTGTACCTTTCACCTGGAGACTCCATTGTTCAAGATCCCGGGCTTCAAAGTTCACAAGCGACTCTACTGCTGCGAATCCATATTTCAAAGCCTTGATGATGCTTAAAGATGACAGGGTATGTGGAAAATCCTACTTATTATGAAGCCATAGAAGAATGCAGGGGTGAGTTAGCAGATTTTCAATTTGATGAAGTTTCGTTAGCAGCTGTGTTTCTTTGTTGTAAATCGAAAAAATATTCTCATAAAAGTAAAATGTGTGCTCTCGAGCTAGTTGCTGAAAAAATTGAAAAGGATGTTGAGCTTTTGAATACTCAGATTCAGTCTTGTAGTTTCCAACATCCAAAGCAATTTTATGAGCCAATCACATCTCCCAAACCAAAAAATATTGTGTCCTCTTTCGATTTTCTGATTGACGAACCTTTTGTTGGCAAGCACAAGTATGATGTTGAATAGTTGCAGTCATGGTCTGAAATTGAGGACACAAATAGGAAACTTATCCAGGTTAAAATGCTGAAGGAATACTCAGAGAATCAACAAATAGATCATTTATTTTTTGACCCGGTTGCAAATTATATGGAGCTCTTTTTCAGTGTAATTGTTCCAACATGTTTTTTCTGCAAGAACCTGAGCTATCACCAGCTGCCAGTACATATTGCAGCCTTGATTGTCATCAAGCATGATCAGGAAGCCCAATCATGGGATAAAATGCTGAGTTGGCTTCATTGGCACTTTTTCATTACCTGATTGAAGCAATAACTGTTAGATTAGGGTAGGTAGGAGTGTGAAAATAATCTCATTAGGATGAGCTCTTTATTTTTTGTCTCTTCATATTTTATTTTCAGTTTACAGTTCGGGGGCAGCCCAATGAGCAGCTGGTCGGCGAAATTCAGAGTTCATGGATTCTAAACACCTCCTTCGGAGCTATTTTCCCTAGGTGGAGCCTATGTTAGAGCCCTATATAATAGGGAATCAGTGTTCTGAATATTATTTATTTATTTCAGGCATAGGTGTTCGCTCATGACGCATGGCGAAGGCAGAGGAAAACACCCGACAATGACCAAGCATAAGATGAGTGCTTGCGCGCAAACTTCCAAGCAAGTTCTGGTGCATTTTTGGAAAAAAATTGTGAAGTGGTTTGAATGAAAAAAATTTTACTCTTGTGGGCCAAAGTTAAGGTTGGGTTTCTATAATTTATTTTTGGTGGAATGAGCAAAAATTTTCCCTCGGCCTTTGTGCAGAGTTTAGTTAGGTTTATCAAAACATAGATATTTTGAATTTTTTTTTTGGCAAAAGGTATATTGGCCTAGGTCCATCCATTCAAGCACACTCGACACCAAGGGATAAGCACCATTTCGTGCACCTACAACAAACACACAAACCAAAGTCAGCGCTAACACCAACCCCAAAGCCCGTGCCTTGGGCTCACTACATCGAATTATTTTGCAACCATCGGCATATAAAAATACTCGTTTGTGTTTTGCTCTTGTGAATGTGGGATATTGCCCACAGAGATCCAAAAAATATATATAAACGCAACCTTTAAAACCCTCGACCATGTGTTTGAACCAGTTTTCGAGGTGGCGATTGCAGGGAGCCACGCATCTGCACCAACAACAAACACACAAGCCAGCGCCAGAGCCAACTGTTGATGAGACGATACATAAAGGTTTACGTGGGTGATATGAGATTCATCACAAGCTTCGTTATACTGATGAGGTTTTGATGGCTACTGCAAAGTGGTCGTATCGATCTATCAGTGATCATTTCCTTTCTGACAAAGCTATTGATCTCATTGACGAGGCTGGTTCTCAAGTACGCCCTCACCATGCACAGCTTCCTGAAGAAGCCAGAGAACTTGACAAAGAAACTCAGACCGATTACAAAAGAAAATAATGAATCTCTTCGAAGCCAGGACTTTGAAAAGGCTGAGAATGAAGGAGGATTGGGTCAATGAGGACGATTTTCTTCACTGTGCAAAGGAAGGACTGGATGATAAACAAAATGAGACAGAGGACTTACCAGAAACCAAGGTGGCTCATCTTCAAGCGACTGCTATAAAATGGGTATTAGGGGATTCTAATGTCAAACAGTGGGGCTCTCATAAAGGTCATGGTAGTCAAGAACCTAGAGAAAATGAGACACATACCGATGTGAGTAAGAAAACTCACGATAGCATCTCACAGCCTGAAGCATTCACTGTTGATCCATATACTATAGGAGAGGTAGATAGGAATCCTGAAACAAAAACAAACTTTCTGTCTCCACTGATGAAAATCTGGAAGAGAAATATGTGGTTGAAGAAGAAATGTGCCCGCTGATTCTAAACCCCATTTTAAATTTGAATCCTCTACTGGTAATGATAAGATCAGTCTATGAACAAGGTAGGTCAAAGTGTTTTACCCAATGGGCAGGGTTGGGAAACCTCAGTTATCATTATCATGCTTTTCGTCAAAAGTTTTAGCTGAGGTGAATGCATTTTTGAAATTACAAGACAGTACCCCTGGAAGGCCATTCAGCTTTCGCACCTAAGCTCCACCCTTGCCATTTTTATTGTCGTCTTTTCTGCAGTCATGAGCACCATGCAAATGAAATAAGAGTTTCATTATCAAGGCCAGAGATGTTTCATAATTTTTGGATGTCAACGTAAATGGTCCTAGGCCTGGTGGTTGGGGAAAACCATCCCCTCTTACAGCAACAGGTCTAGGTCCTGTTAGGCCCCTACCAAGTGCTAGGGATGGAT
Organism: Picea engelmannii; assembly: GCA_009831015.1. Taxonomy (NCBI): domain Eukaryota; kingdom Viridiplantae; phylum Streptophyta; class Pinopsida; order Pinales; family Pinaceae; genus Picea; species Picea engelmannii. The sequence goes on along the minus strand of ML798943.1, from coordinate 230,951 downwards.
TCGATGCAAATGCTGCACAGAGGGAATTAAAAAGCCAAGAATTGCTGACACTTATGCAAACACAGGACCTTCGGATGCCAGAACACCAGTTGAGGGGGATATTAGGCCACAACCCTATAGAGGATTTTCAGGGTATGCTAATACTGTCAGTGACAATCAGGTTATGGGTCAGAGTGGAAATCCAGGATCACATTTAAATGGTAGTGATCAGCTTGTGGTTGGTCCGTGTCTTATGGCACCCATATCTTCTGCTAGAACTCCAAGTTTACAATGCCAGGGAGAGCATTATGGAGGTGCTGAGAAAAATATTTGCTGGTAAGGCATAGTTGCTAAAGGTGGAACTCCTGATTGCCATGCACGATGCATATCAGTGGGTCCAACATTCCCTGTTATTGTCACTTCTTATGAGGTTGTTATGAATGATAGCAAGGCTTTGGCTCGCTATGATTGGAAATGTTTAGTTGTCGATGAGGGACACCCATTAAAAAGAATTCCAACTACAAATCACTGAGTTTAGGGGCAAACAGGGAACCCGACTACAACAATTTGATCCACATATTTAGGTACAGTTAAACACATGGCAAACAGTGAGTTTATTTACAGAGGACACCTGGCAGTTAAATCACAAGTGGCATTCTCATTCATGGCAGTCGAATTTCAGTTGAACAGCCAACAAGGAAATGATCATCCCCAGAATCCGATGGAGGTTAGAACACAGGTGGCAAAGAATTCCTGTCTAAGAAGATTTGACTCTAGCCAGTCTTCAACAACCTCCAACATGTTCCAGATGTCAAACAACAGATATCAAATTTAGTTTCTATTTAATGTGTTGTCTTGCTTGTTTTAGAAACAGTCCACATGTGTCAACTTGTGTAACTGTTATCTATTTTTAGAAAAGAGAGGTAAAGCCCGCATCTTTGCAAGGTTGGGGGGATTTTTCATTATAAATACACATGTAAAATATAGAATGAGGGTTTGACTGGGACTGAGGACGAGAGGGTCCTGGCAGTGAAGCAATTTTTCTTGCTGGCTCGACCTGTGTGAGAGGTCCAGCCCTGTAATTTTGATTTTCTTTGCTGGATGAGGGTTGTGTTTTAGCCAGAGAATTTCTCTGTAATTTTTAATGATATATCAGTGATGTGCCTGCTTCTTTTACAGGATTCTTGTGTGGTGATATTGGTGGAGTTTCTCTCTGTTAAAATGTTTTCCCATCTTCTTTATCAATTTGTTTTCAGTTCTTATTACCAGAAGGAGAGTAATAGAGGCAGAATTTATCATCAGATACTCTGCCTCTCAGCTTGTGGTAATCCTTATGTTTATCTTCTAAAGGCTTAGCTTAGGAATTCTTAGCTGCTCCTTTGCTTGGTTTTTTTCCTCCCCTTTTTCTTCCTTAAACCGACGCCATCATAACTTGATTCGATCCAATATTGCTGCTACCTTTCCCTGTGAAAGGACTTTGCCCAAATTTGAGAACTAAATCACCTTGTTTAAAAAACAGACCCCATTTGCCCAATGGCCCTCCTTGCTGTCCCAAATTGACCATTTAAAAACCAAAACCAAAACCCTATACTTTTATAGCTAGCCTAGAACCCATCCTTGACAAACCAAGCTAAATCTAAAAGAGAGATCCCTCTCCGAGTCTTGGAGGGCTAGATCCAAGACTCGAAGCGGTTCGAGGTTACCTCTGTAATTACCTCAGCAGCCTTAGGCAAATTACAGAGCGCTAACATAGTGTAATCAATCCGCCACTTGGTGAAGGGACCAATGGTTATGACAGGAAACATGGGAGCGAGGTGTGCCCTCATCTTCCGAGAGAAGATCTGACACAGGTGGAACTTCTTGACTGATTCGACACAATCTTTGATTAATGGCAGCCAGAAGTAACCAGATCGTAGAATCTTTTGGGCTATTTCCAACCCAGACAAATGACCACTACATGCTCCACTGTGGAAATCATTAAGCATGATGGTTTCTTCTTCATGAGTGAGACATCAATGAAGGATACAATCTACACCTCGATGATATAAAGTGTCCTCAAGTATGATATATTTCTTGGCCTGAGGCGTATACAACGACGCTCATCAAGAGAAGTAGAGGTGGGGCACTTCAAAGTCTAGAGATAGACATGTATATCTCCTTACTAGGGGTCCGAAGACACGATCAAAAACATGTCTCCTTTAATAGGAAACCGTTCGGGCATAACATCACCTGACTCAACCGAAAGTTTCGAGATGAGTTCCGCAAATACCAATGACCTTTTGGATTTTACCGAAACAAAATCTAAGTCAAATTCCTGGAGGACAACAACCCATCTACTGATTTTTCTGCTAATTACTCGTCGTGTCAACACGTACTGAAAATAATTCACAACAACAATGACTGTGGTCTTGCGAAACAAGATATAATGACAGAACCATTGGATAGCATGAACTGTTGCCAACATAAGTTTTACAACATGGGAATAATTGAGTTTCTGTCCAACCAGGCCTCGGTTCAAGTAATAAATCACATATTCTAAGAGAAAATGTTCCTCCTGGACCAATACCATACCGATGGTCAACTTTGCTGCAACCAAGTACAATAAACAATCCTTATTATAATTGGGTGGCCGAAGTAGAGGGGCAGTCGTGAGGGTGTGTTTCAACGATTCGAAAGAGCATTGAGCGGATTTGTCCCAATAAAAAGAAACATCCTTCTTCAGTAAATGCATAAATCCCTTTGTGATATCGGCATAGTTTGCGATGAAAAACTGTAAAAGTTCACTTTTCCCTATAAACTTTGAAGCTGAAGGATTGTGCATGGGGGAGGCAACTGAACTATTGCCTCAACCTTAAGAGGATCGACCATGATCCCTGTTGTCGAAACTATGAAACCTAGAAGACGACCCGACATCATGCAAAAAATGCATTTGTTTGGATTCTAGTGAATCCGGTAGTAGTGACATCGCTCAAAGATAAGTCAGAGGTGTGTGAGATGATCAACTCTCTTACGAGATTGTGATGCTAAATCATCAAGGTAGGCCTCAACTATATGTTTGAGATCGTGGAAAGAAAAAGACATGGCCCACTGAAAGGTAGCCCCAACATTTTTCAGACCAAAAGGCATATTCCGATAAGCGATTGTACCCCATGGACAGATAAAAACGGTTTTGTGTTGGTCTTCGGGTTTGATCTGTATCTGATTGTATCCCAAAAATCCATCCATGAAATAAAAGGCTTCGCAACTTGCACATTCATCGACCATTTGGTCAATAAATGGTGTGGGGAAATTATCCTTTGGATAGGTTTTATTCAAATCAAGGAAGTCTGTACATACATGAATCGTACCCTTTTTTTTGTCGACTGGAACGAGATTTGACACCCATTGAGTCAAATGGAAGGGGTAGATAAAACCTGCTTTGAGTAGTTTCTCTACTTCAGCCTTAATTGCTGCTGCTTTCTTAGGATTGACTAGATGAATCTTCTGCTGGACCGACTTAGCATCAGGATAAGTCACGATTTCATGTTCGACGATTCTTGGATCAATGCCTGGAATTTCCTTGTAAGACTAGGAAAAAACGTCGCAAAATTCTTTAAATAAATCCGTGTAGATTCAAATCTCCTCGGGGGAACAGCCAACTCTGACGAGGATATTCTCCATGATGCCAGGGGTTTTGGAGATATAAATAGGTATCATTTTAGCAATGGTTTTCATATTACCCTTGACGTAAACAATGTGCATAGCTAAGGGATTGATAAGACAATAACTATCTCTAGTCATAGTCAAAGTGAATTGTCCTTCAATTCTTCTTAACTCTAGGAGGAAATAAGATCTGTGATGGAGATCATCCCAGGGTCTGTCCAGACTAGTCATTTATTCAATAATTGACTCCTCTGAGGGAAAGAATAAGTCTAAAGAATTAGTATCGACAAGGGAACCTTGAGCCCAAGTAGGCTCGAGAATCGGATCTAACTCCTGTGCGGGAGTCGAATCGGGGTCGGCAGAAGCTTGTTGAACTATTGAGAACGCAAATTTTTTCATGGACAAGGGCATTGCCATACCATGATGCCCTATCCATTCCATCGTGGCTGATGGGGAAGGAATATTCCAAGAATCGTTGAAATAGGTCGTACGAAACGATGAGACTTGAAAAATATCAACCTAAGGCTGGTTTAATACGAACTTAACATCGCCAGAAGGAGGCGGGTAATCGAAAGTACCCATCAAAGGTGGGCACAAACCAAACCCTATGTTGAAGATTCTAGGTTGAGGGTTAAAAATCATCGAGACCATGGATGCCCCTGATGAAGGGTCAGGATGACAGAAACACAACTGATCAATGGTCACGATCCGACCCTTGTGTAGAAACAACAAGACCCGAAAAACTATAGAGACCACTGCTTTCATAGCATAGGTCCAAATCCTTCCTAACATATTATAGTCGAGAGATGCATCAACCACTTCAACCTCGATGCACACGGTCTTCCCCCATAACTGTATGGGAAAAGAGGGGATGATGCCATGTGGTCGGAACGAACGACTGTCGAAAGTGGTAAGAAGAGTCAGTGATGGAGACAAAATGGGTTGGCCAATGGCCTTCCAACACGTCAACGACATGACACATGTCGAGGCACCCTCATCAACCACCATGCGGAAAATGCTCCAGGTAAAATTTTTCATGTTGTAAGCCACTACTATCTGAAACGCCACGTGGTAAGGGAGACGAGGTTTTAAGTCGGTTGTATCAAGCATGATCGTACCCGAATTACAAGTCTCAATAGATCCGAGGGAAGCTAACAAATCCTTTCTCTGGGAAGGGCACCTCTGGAGGACCTCCAAAGCAGACATCGCATAAGGGGTTTGAGACAAATGCTCCACCACAGAGTAGTTCTGGGCAGCCCTTGCGTTTGGATTTAAAGAAGCTTTATTGAACGCACCTTTTGGGATGTGTGTCATTGTTTCGCCCAACTTATTCTCGATATGGAGAGGAAGAGGTGGGTTGTCGACTTCTTTACTCTTCTCAGAGGTGTTTGGAATTCTGTAATCATGCGCTCTAGTCGATATATAGGCATCACCTTTCATCATATACACATTCACAAACGAAGAATTACTCAAATATGGAAGGGGTCCTTGACTGCCCCCATCTGTGCTCAAAGAGGCTTGAGTTACATTTTTCCCATGTTGAAATGTGTTCATTAACACAACAGGCTGCTGCTGCGGAAATAACTTTTCAGCCTCCGCAAGCCGAGGGAACTGGTGAGTCCAGTGGTATTTCATGCACAAGTTACATAGATACTTCAACTTCTTCTTTTCTGTGTTTCCCCTGCCAACATTATCAGTAGGTTTTTTATCCCCCTTACCCTTTTTTCTCTATTTCTTCTTTCCATCAAGCTTCTGGGTGGCCTTTGGGTTTGTCTATTGCACACTGTGTACATCCGACGTTTGGGTAGGGGGGGCAGCCGTACTAGTGGTCTGGCTGGCTGCTTTCTGCTGTATCAAAAATTGTTGCAATTGTTTTGACAGTTGATCAACAGGCTTCATTTGTGCTGACCCAACTATACCATCGGCATGTGGTCTAACACTTTGTCTGGTCTTTTCAAGTATTGATCGTGGTGCATCTGGAAACATTTCGTAAAGTAAACCAGACTGAGAGTAAATCAACTCTAGCTATTGAGCTCTCATTATTGCATCTTCTTTGGAAAACTCTCCCGACGTTGCGACATCTTTGGATAACTGAGGTACCAAAGACTTAGGGAACCACTCTAGCAGGAATGTTGGTGGGACTGACACTTTTATCAAACTCTTCCAGTGTCTCCATTCTAGGATGTGATCAAAGATATGGTCCGCCTTTGTCTGCTCAAAGTTGGCCAACAATTCGGTGTCAGCGTCATATCTCACAGGTAATTGGAAATGGTTTAACAAAGCCATTTCCAATTCGCCGAAGGAAGATTATCTTGAGCAGTCGAGCTCAATGTACCATTTCGAAGCACTCCCTATGAGAGTGCATTTAAATAAACACAACTGGATGGAGTCGTCTTTCAATGAATTGGACGAGCACCAAAGATGAAAGGTAGTCACATGATCACCTGGATCTTCATTAGGCTTAGCTTTGAACTTTGGAATGTCTGAAGGAAACTTGGTCGACATAGAAGGCCAACGAGGATCATGAAAAATAGGATCATTCAATAACCTTGTCAAGTCTCGCAAATGCAAAGTTTCTATAAATGATAGTTTGGGTTGTTGATTATAACCATGGAAAAAGGGGTTGGAGTTTGAATGGCACCAGGTTTCCAGGAAAAGTTAGGTTGCTGGCCAGGGTTCTGGTAAAAACCATGGCCATGACCAACGTATGGATTCTATACTTGTTGAGACATCATTGAATGATTCTTGTAATAGGACATAGAAGGTTGGGCTTGTGTTGTATTCCAAGGATTTTGGGAAGGGTTTCCCCTTGCTGATCTGACAAGCATAGGTCCTAAGCCTTGCTTGGGGTTCTATTGGCTAAGGAAGAGGTTTCCCTTGGTCGACATCCCTGACAAGGGAACTAATCCCTACCATGGATTCCAAGGTCCTTGTGAGGAAGGAATTGCTAGGTTTGCCTCCTGTGCAGGAATAGTACCCTGCATAGGATTTTGTTGTCCATAACTGGGGTTTCCCCCCGGTCTAGACGACAACTGATGGGAAAGCCTTGTTACCAAACGTGCTGAACAAAGAGAACGACATCGATCCTACCAACATGCTATAAGAAGGAATTCCTTGAATACCTACTCCAAGGGTGAAATCACGGAGGTGGGTTACACTTTCGTGACAATCGGGTCTCCAAATTTTTGAAAAACCTTTTTTCGGCCGAACATATTGTTTTCAGCCGAAACATGAAACGTCAAATCGAACGGTGCATTGACCGCACCCTCGATTTGCGTGTAAAAATTTAGTCGGCCATATATTTTCTCTTCGGCAATACTCTTTCGGTCGAAAGATTGTTCGGCTGAAATAATCTTTTGGCCGAATGATTGTTCGACCGAACTATATTTTGGCTGAAATATTGTTCGGCCGAAATATTGTTTATATATCAACCACACATCGATCTTGAAATGTTTTACGAATTGTGTTGCCTTTTCTTAGCGACTGGGAGTGAGTGCAGAGGTCGTGTAGGCGGACGTGCTGTGAGCACAGAGGTCGTGTCAGCATTTGTGAGCGTAGAGTTCATGTTGGCATTTGTGAGCGTGGGTACGCTGAACTCCAGGTATTTTTCGAAGCTTGAGTAAATAATTTTAGTTTAAATTTTTAAAATGTATTGTTAATTTATATTTTAAATTTTCAATTTATCACTAAGACATAAGTCATAGTCCAATGGAGTGTGACTTGGTCGTGGGAGGCCAACCCTGTGGCCAAGCCATGGGCACGCCTATCATTTAATTCTTTATATACATTATGGAAAAAAGAGAGATGAAAACATGAATCTCCACTAACTAATATCTTATTTTTTTGATAACACCTTCTTAAAAATGTAGGAATTGATAATGAGTTATCTTTAAATATATACAAATTTGTAATATGCTATTATTTTTTTTGTAATTAATGAATAATTTTTTTTTTCCAAATAAATCATTGGAAAAATATTGTGTGAAACCAAGATGTTTAGGTAGATTCAATTTTTCCCCTACATTTCAATTAAATATATATACATTACAGAAGAAACTAAATTAAAATTAACAAATTGTAACAAAATGAGAGATATTTTTTTACAGGTGGAAAGTAGATTCAATGTTGAATCTAATAGTATTAGGTTTGACTGTAAACTTGTAATATTTGGTAGGGTCCATTTCTAAAGTTGAATAAACATCTAAAAAACTTTGTTGGTCTATCTTTTGTAGTTTTTGTAGATCCTTGGCTAAAATAATAATTTGATGGAATGTTAAGTTTAATGGAAAATCAGATATTTGGTTGATCAAAAAAGATTAAATAAAAGTTTACATGACAATATAGTCGATCACTTTATAATAATAATAATAATAATATTTATATTTATACATTTGAAAAAAAGAGTAATTTCAGATTTTCAAATCATTTCATTTGATGATGAAAATGATTTCACATTTTGTTTTTAGGGTGAAAGTCTTTTCGACTATAAGGTTTTGGTGCTTGAGACTATACTTTGCAATTTCTTTTATACTTGAAAGGTGACTTTTGGTCTTTTGGACTATAAAGTTTTTGAGCTTGTGACTATACTTGCAATTAGGTTTTCGGGTT
>ML798943.1:201872-212559 GCA_009831015.1 Picea engelmannii | reverse complement strand
GATCAATTCATCACCATATAAAATTGGATCAATGATGAAGCTATTAAGGAGAAAGTGCATTTAGGGCATCATCGATGAGGTAAAAAAATATTTCTACATTTATTGATTCATATAAAAAACAATGGGACCAAATCAAATCATGCTTTACATGTTTACAAGTTTACAATTAGAAATCAAATATTTAAATAAAAAAGAGACAAGAATTCTATACATAATGTAATAATCCTAGTACTTCCTGTGAAAGATTATGGGTGTGTGAAATGCTTATTCATGAAGCCTTTTGATTACAAATATAAATCCAAATTCAAATGAAATATATAATTTCATTTTTTATTACAAATATAAATCCAAATTCAAATGAAATATATAAATCCATTTTAAATAAGTATATATAATTAAATTCAAATGAAATTTAAAATTAATTTTAATGAGATATATATAATTAAATTCAAAATTGTTCATGTGAAAGATTATGGGTGTGTGAAATGCTTATTCATGAAGCCTTTTGATTACAAATATAAATCCAAATTCAAATGAAATATATAAATTCATTTTTGATTACAAATATAAATCCAAATTCAAATGAAATATATAAATTCATTTTTGATTACAAATATAAATCCAAATTCAAATGAAATATATAAATCCATTTTAAATAAGTATATATAATTAAATTCAAATGAAATTTAAAATCAATTTTAATGAGATATATATAATTAAATTCAAAATTGTTATTTCATTGTTACATTCTTATTTTCTATTATTTTTGATACTTTTATTTACATTCTTATTCTACATTATTTTTGATACTTGTATATTGTTAGACATTATTTCTTATTTATTAAGAAAACATAAACATAAATATGATTGTAACTCGTGTCACTGCATTTTAACTCGTATCACTGCATCGTATTGTGTGCAACTACCTCCACTTGGTTTGGGCGTAGGCTAAAGGGCGATTTGCACCTTTTTCAAATGCCGTGACACAAACCGTGGTCACTATCTTCATCCCTCGAAATATGAGCAAGATGTCACATAGATAAATCTTCCACGAGACACCAAAGTCATGATCACACCATAATATTTTTATGGTGCGATACCCCAAAAGATTTTCATGGTGCGATATGACTGCAAGTCTGTCCCTCAGCGGACGGTCGCTCCACCAGGACCTTCTCTTTCACTATGGCCCGAAGAGTCGATAGCTCTTCCAACTCCCTCGGGAGTTCTTCACCCACAGTCTTTTCGACGATCCTCCCTTCGTGCTTCGAAAGATCGGGTTTCGCGGGTTCGCGAACCTTGTGCGCACCTCGCGCGCTTTGAAACTCCAATCCCCAATCCCAGAGTCAACGGTCAACGACCCAACCCTGTCGAGGATTTCCCTATCGAGAAATCGACATACGAAAGGTCGTTAGGCACTCACCTTTCAAACCCCGAATGCCGATGCGCGATGCCACGTGCTGTCCTCCGCTCCGTCTCCGTGGGACCCTTCGCAGCTCGGGACTTCGCTGTTCCTCCGTGCTCCCTTCGACTTTGAAAACGCCGAAGTGCCGAGTCCCGAATCCTCAGAATCTCGTGCCACCTATCCCTCCTATGATCAACGACTCTAATTAAATCGGGAACTCGCGACTCGCGATTTCGACATGCATTGCACTCGCCAACCCTGATATGCCGATATGCAATTATAATCGGATCCCTCCGTACGCCACGAGTTAACACCCTCGCAACTCCTTCGCGATCTGATGGTCTACGGGATTTCATGACTCTACTCGACAATTTCAAGTCGTCGATTCTCTTCCTCTTGAAGAGTTCTCCGCTTCACCACCTTCGCTCTGGGTGGACTTCACTGGGGCCTTCTCCCACCGAGAAGCAAAGGCGCTATCCCTCTTGAGCTTTGTTCCTCTGACTCCTTCAGAGATCCCTTCGAGCACGCTCCTCGCACTCGACCTTCAACAGCTCTTAACCGTGCTGAAGTCTTCCAGGTCCTGTGCGTCCACAGTCACAACAAAACCGACCTTACCCTTCTCAGACTTGCTACTGAGGCTTCAATCCGACTTGCACTCACCTTCACAGCTCGAATTATCCAGCACAACTCCGGGTGGAATGAGAATGAGAGTTTAACTGTAGAGCCTCCTCAATGCACTCTATGCGGAGGAATTCAACTGCACTCTATGCAGGAATCTCCTGGCTCAAATAGAGAAACAATTGAAACTCATTCACTCATTCTCTCAGGTTTCGAACCTGATATGCAATCACATATGCAACATATAGAAGATAAGCATAAAGAGAAGAAAGTATGCAACAGAACAATATAAACAACACACACAATTCAAACACAGCCATGGAATTGAATCAAAATTTCTCTTCTATTAATTCAATTTGTACATGGGTGTTCTTCACAAGCTCTCTGCTCTGTTCTCTATCGCTCCCTATGCTAATGCTGAATGATTCTCAGGATAATTATCAATACAATGTACAAGGAGGGTGCCTATATTCGTTTTCCCTCCTGGAAAATGAAACTGTCTAATCTACAACTAACCCTATCTACCAGCATTAAAACTATTTAATGTCTTCATATCTACATTACCTTACAAGTGCGCTTCATATGAATACGCTCATTCAAATGACGGCGCAACAATATTTTCAAAGTAAATTCAAAAACGTGTGTGCTGGCGTTGTCCAGCTGTTCTTCTGCTTCCACGCGCTGGCTCACTTGATGAAGTGTAGATGCTCCTGCATCATACTCCTTGGCTCAAAAGATTTCATGGGCTCTTGTCCATGAGCTGCTACACAGTATAACCATGCTTCTGAATCACTGCTTCTGTTTCCCAGTTGGCATCCTCCACTGGGTGATTTTTCCATTTCACCAGGTACTCAAAATATTGCTTTCTCCTGGTCTTCTTTCCTGCTCTTTTATCCAATATGCACTCCATTTCAGGTTTCTGTGCTACTGGCAATTGCTTCTTCCACTGGACCACTGGCTCCCCGGTTCCAGTGTCTGCTGTATCAGTTCTGTATGGGTATAAATCCGAAATATTGAAAATCGGAGATATCCCGATGCCCTCTGGAAACTCAAGATCGTATGCATTCTCCCCGAACTTCTTCAGGACTCTGCACGGTCCAATTTTCTTCATCTTGAGCTTGTTATACGTTCCCCTTGGGAACCTTTCCTTCCTCAAGTGCACCAGAACCATGTCCCCAACTTCAAACTGAAGTTGTCTTTTTCTCTGATCAGCTCTGCGCTTATACTCCTGGTTCGATTTCTGCAACCATTGCTTCACCTCTGCGTGAATTTCCTGCATCGCCTCAGTGAATTCCTCAGCTCTCGCGCTGCTCGTTTCAGCCTGTTCTGACTCCCTGAGCTCAGAAACTCCTCTCGGCTGTGTCCCATACAAAATTTGAAATGGGCTCTTACCTGTACTCCAATTCACAGAATCGTTGTACGCAAACTCCGCCTGTGGTAGGATCTGATCCCAACTGGTGTGATGCTAGTTCACTAGGCTTCTCAACAGATTCCCCAAACTTCTGTTGACCACTTCGGCCTGCCCATCTGTCTGGGGATGGTAAGCAGAACTGAATGCCAAGTCAGTCCCTAGCTTCTTCCATAGCGTCCTCCAAAAATGACCTATGAACTTGGTATCCTGATCCGAGACTATGCTTCTTGGTAATCCGTGCAATCTCACAATCTCCTTGAAGAATAAATTGGCGATGTGGGTCGCATCAATGGTTTTATGACACGGGGAAAAATGTTCCATCTTCAAAAACCTATCCACCACCACAAAGATGGAATCAACCCCTCTCTGAGTTCTCGACAAACCCAACACAAAGTCCATACTGATGGCTTCCCATGGCCTCTCGGGTAGGGGTAATGGCTGATAGAACCCTGTGTTCTATTTTTGGCCCTTCGCGTGTTGACAAATCCTGCATCTGTCAACAAATATTTTTACATATGCTCGCATGCCCGGCTAGTAATATGATTCGCTCAGCTTGGCGAATGTTTTGTCGTGTCCAAAATGACCTGCTAACCCTCCGCTGTGTTTTTCCTTCACCAAATTCTCTCTCATAGAGCAATCTGGAATGCATAATTGATTGCCTTTGAACAAAAACCCATCCTAGATCAAATAGTCAATCCACGGACTCCTATATATGAGAACTGGGTTCTCGGCTGCCTCGTATGCCTCGCCAAAATCAACATCACCTGCATACATATCTTTCAGGTTTTCAAAACCCAAATTCTTGACCCTGAATTCCTGGAGCAATAAACTTTTTCTGCTCAAGGCATCAGCCACCTTGTTCGCAGTCCCCGAAATGTGCTTTATCACAAATGTGAAATTCTGCATGTACTCCACCCACTTCGCATGCTTCTGGTTCAGCTTCTCCTGCTGACTTATGAACTGCAATGCGTGATTATCACTGTACAAAACGAATTCCTTGGGTATTAAGTAATGCCTCCACTTCTTCAATGCCTGTATGATGGCATATAACTCTTTGTCGTACGTGGAGTAATTCAGCTTCGCATCATCCAGCTTCTCGCTGTAGTATGCTACAGGCCTGTCATCCTGACTCAAGACCCCTCCAACAACATATCCACTAGCATCACACTTTACTTGGAAGGTTTTCTGAAAATCTGGCAGCACTAAGACTGATCGCTCTGTAATCTTTCGCTTCAGCAGATTGAAGCTCCTTTCAGCCTCGGCTGTCCAATGGAAAACCTTATGCCGCTTCTTCACAGTCTCCATCATTGCGGCACTAATTCCACTAAAATTCTGAATGAATTTCTTGTAGAATCTTGCCAAACCGTGAAAGCTCCTTACCTCAAAAACATTTCTCGGCGACGGCCAATTCCTGATTACTTTAACCTTCTCAGGATCCATCTTCAATTCATTTGCTGAGATTACAAAACCCAAATAAATGAGTTGTGTCTACATGAAGGAACATTTCTTCAAATTTATCAGCAGTTTCTCCTGCTGTAGCCTTCTCATCACAATGGCTAAATGCCTCAAATGCTCAGCCCTCGTCTTGCTGAAAATCAAGATATCATCAAGATATACGACCACAAATTTGCCAATGAATTTCTGCAGGACTTCATTCATCAGCCTCATAAAAGTGCTTGGCACGTTTGTCAACCCAAACAGCATGACCAGCCATTCGTACAAACCCTCGTTTGTTTTGAATGCCGTCTTCCATTCGTCTCCCTCTCTCATCTGGATCTGATGATATCCGCTCTTGAGATCAATTTTCGAAAAATAATTTGCCCCGCTCAGGCAATCCATCAAGTCGTCCATTCTCGGTAGTGGAAACCTGTACCTGATGGTGATTTTATTAATCGCCCTGGAGTATGTACACATCCTCCAACCTCCATCCTTCTTCAGACTCAGTACCGTTGGAATGACACATGGACTCAGACTCTCTCTGACCAGTCCCTTGTCCTGCAGATCCTGTACCTGCCTCTTGACCTCCTCGTTCTCCTGAGGCGTCAACTTGTACGCTGCCTTATTCGGTAGACTTGCTCCGGGTATGAGGTCAATATGATGACTCACACTCCTCATCGGTGGCAATGAACATGGCAGTTCATCCACGATGATATCAGCAAAATCTCCTAGCAGTTGCTGAATCTCCTCTGGCAAGTCGTCCACTCTTGTGCTTGTCAGGACAATTCTCGGCTTCCTGACAACAAAGAATTGTGGGTCCTCCTCCTTCTCTAACTCAGTGAGAATTTCCTTTCCACTCATGAGAAGTATCGTGCTGCTAACTTCAGGTTTTTCTTCCTTATCTTTTATCGGCAGCAGTTTATGGATTTTCCCATCCTTCTCCAAGGTGTATGTGTTCATCCTCCCATCATGAACAACAGTTCTATCATACTGCCATGGCCTACCCAGCAGTATATGGCACACGTCCATGGGAATAACATCGCATAAAATCTCATCATGATAATTCCCAATTTTAAATTTAACTAAGCATTGTTTAGTGACACTTACCCGATGTCCTTTCTGTAACCATGAGACTTTATATGGACTCGGGTGCTTAGTTGTCGTCAGCTCCAATTTCTCCACCATCTCGGCCAAAACGAGATTGTCAGTGCTCCCACTGTCAACTATGACTTTTCATTTTCTATCCTTGGCTGTGCAAGTTGTCCTAAACAGTCTGCTCCTCTGCACTGAGCTGTCCACCTCTTTCTCAGGTGCCAAGAGAATTTTGTGTGTCCCAAGCTATCGACCGCTGTCCGCATCTTCGCTCTTATCATCACTCCTCTGCGCCTCAGTGATGTGAGCTTTTCCTCCATCCATCTTCCTCTCTGGACAGTCCACGGCTTTGTGTCCATCTTTACCACACGTGAAACATGTGATAACTCCTCCTCGTCCTCTGCCTCTACCTCGGGTACGAGGAAATGTGTTGGTATCAGCATAATCTCCTTGCTGATCTGTTTGTTGTCTCCTTGGCTCAAAATTTTGCTGCCTCTGCTGTGAGGGTCCACCTCTTTCAACTTTTCCCTGAGGTATCTTCCAATCCTCTTTGGGCTTCTGTGTTCTCTCCTGAACAACAGTTTTACCTCTGGGTTGACTCCTGCCTCGCCCTCACTGTCCCTGCTTGCGGCTCAGCTTTTCTTTAGCTTTTAAGGCCATATGGTACGCATCCTCAACTGTTCATATGGTGACCATGCTCAATTCATCCTGAATGTCATACCTGAGTCCATTCAGGTATCTCTCCACCTTTTCGTCATCACTCTCCCAATGACCAGCTCTGATGTTGAGCCTGTAGAATTCCTCGGTGTACTCCTTCACCGTCATCAGTTTCTGTCTCAAGTTATGCATGCGCCTGAACAGAGTAATCTGGTAATCCCTCAGAATGAACTTCGCCTTCATCTTGGCGATCATCCGATCCCAGCTTTTGATCTTCGGTTTTCCTCGGGAACGTCTTTCTGCCTGCATCTCATCCCACCATAAGGCTACATGTCCCTTCAAATTTGTAACGGCATGCCTTACCTTTTTGTCCTCTTCGATATCTTCGTAATTGAAGTAGGTGTCGAGTGCTCGGATCCAATCCAACAACTCTTCTGCATTCAGACTTCCCTCATAGACGGGAATGTCCATCTTCAACTTCAAGCTCATCCTCGAAATGGCTCTAATCAACCTCTCGGTTGATGCATCCTCTGTCGTGACTTCTTCTTCAGTATGTCTAGTTTCCTCCTCAATCTCAGGATCACTGAACTCTGCGACACCAACACCACGTCTCTGGGTGGTCTCCATCTCTTCGAGTCTAGCTCGAAGATCTCGTATTTGACGTTCCATTTCTGGGTTGCCTGCTTGCCTACCCCTTCTTCGGGCATCCCTGTCCTCATGATCAGGAGATTTCCTTTCTCTTCTCGGCGGCATAGTGAAATCTCTCCTCTCTGCTACCTGAGCAAAGAGAACTCTATCCGGCTCTGATACCACTTGACTACAAGTCTGTCCCTCAGCGGATGGTCTCTCCACCAGGACCTTCTCTTTCACTATGGCCCGAAGAGTCGATAGCTCTTCCAACTCCCTCGGGAGTTCTTCACCCACAGTCTTTTCGACGATCCTCCCTTCGTGCTTCGGAAGATCGGGTTTCGCGGGTTCGCGAACCTTGTGCGCACCTCGTGCACTTTGAAACTCCGATCCCTGATCCCCGAGTCAACGGTCAACGACCCAACCCTATTGGGGATTTCCCTATTGGGAAATCGGCATACGAAAGGTTGTTAGGCACTCACCTTTCAAACCCTGAATGCCGATGCGCAATGCCACGTGCTGTCCTCCGCTCCATCTCCGTGGGACCCTTCGCAGCTTGGGACTTCGCTATTCCTCCGTGCTCCCTTCGACTTCAAAAATGCCGAAGTGCCGAGTCTCGAATCCTCGGAATCTCGTTCCACCTATCCCTCCTATGATCGACGGCTCCGATTAAATCGGGAACTCGCGACTCGCGATTTCGACATGCATATAACTCTTGCACTCACCAACCCCGATATGCCGATATGCAATGATAACCGGATCCCTCCGTAAGCTGCGAGTTAACACCCTCGCAACTCCTCCGCGATCTGACGGTCTACGGGATTTCGTGACTCTACTCGACAATTTCAAGTCGTCGATTCTCTTCCTCTTGAAGAGTTCTCCGCTTCACCACCTTCGCTCTGGGTGGACTTCACTGGGGCCTTCTCCCACCGAGAAGCAAAGGTGCTATCCCTCTTGAGATTTGTTCCTCTGACTCCTTCAGAGATCCCTTCGAGCACGCTCCTCGCACTCGACCTTCAACAACTCTCAACCGTGCTGAAGTCTTCCAGGTCCTGTGCATCCACAGTCACAACAAAACCGGCCTTATCCTTCTCAGACTTGCTACTGAGGCTTCAATCCGACCTGCACTCACCTGCATGGCTCGAATTATCCAGCACAACTCCGGGTGGAACGAGAATGAGAGTTTAACTGTAGAGCCTCCTCAACGCACTCTATGCGGAGGAATTCAACTGCACTCTATGCAGGAATCTCCTGGCTCAAACAAAGAAAAAATTGAAACTCATTCACTCATTCTCTCAGGTTTCGAACCTGATATGCAATCACATATGCAGCATATAGAAGATAAGCATAAAGAGAAGCAAGTATGCAACAAAACAATATAAACAACACACACAATTCAAACACAGCCATGGAATTGAATCAAAATTTCTCTTCTATTAATTCAATCTGTACATGGGTGTTCTTCACAAGCTCTCTGCTCTGTTCTCTATCGCTCCCTATGCTAATGCTGAATGATTCTCAGGATAATTATCAATACAATGTACAAGGAGGGTGCCTATATTCGTTTTCCCTCCTGGAAAATGAAACTGTCTAATCTACAGCTAACCCTATCTACCAGCATTAAAACTATTTAATGTCTTCGTATCTACATTACCTTACAAGTGCGCTTCATATGAATGCGCTCATTCAAACGACGACGGAACAATCTTTTCAAAGTAAATTAAAAAATGTGTGTGCTGGCGCTGTCCAGCTATTCTTCTCCTTCCACGCGTTGGCTCGCTTGATGAAGTGTAGATGCTCCTGCATCACGATACAACGTGCATTAGATGCGATATTCACCCATATATTAGATCATACTCCTCGAAGATATAAACTAAACTAACACAAGGTGGTTATATTTATTTAAAGATTGAGGGATTTTTTTTTTGAATGGAAAATGAACACTTCAAATGTTCCTAGTTAAACATGAATGGATGTATGTCTGGAGCATGTGATGTAAGAGATCCTAAAATATCCGGTCAACATTAAATCAACCACTATTAGTGTTTCTAATCTTCCACGGACTATGATTTTATGTATCAAGACATTTTTGTGGGTCATTGGTACAATTCAATTAGAGGTTGGAAATCATTGGTTCATATGAGATCCACACTCGAAAGTCCAAAAGAGGTTTATTACCTCAATAATTTGCAGCAGTAAAGACTCATTAACTCCCAATGGAAATATCTAAATAATGGTGTTCCATCTACAGTGCATACAACATTCACTCATAGAAGGATGAGGAAAAACCTTCTATAGTAGTTCAATAGTAGTTAACTTGATTTCCTTCTATAGTAGTTCCCTAAATCCTATATTAATTAGGTTGTAAGTATTAAAAATATACTTTTAGGTACTAATTGGGGTGCAGTTCCCAAGTGAATTTTTTTATACATAGTATCATTTTTATAAATATCATAATTGGAAATATGTTTGAAGATAGTCAAAACAAGTTATCAAAATCTGGAATGTACTTTCAATGAAAAATTAAAAATTATGGAATGTACACATGTGCCAAGTTTGTTTAAAAACAACGTAATGGTATTCCATCTTCAATTATTCGTTCATGATCGACTTTGAACATTTTCCATTTTCTAACTTTTTTTTTTTGATTGAACTTCTATTAACTTTATGCGCGTTGCACATACCAAATGACTATATTGACAACTTGTGACATTTGACTGGTAGTCTTGAAAGTGAACATCAGTATCGGTTTGATGGGTTTCTTGAAAAAATATCCATTCAATACAATGGATCCTCTTTCATATATAAAACCGTTATCATCAAAATCTTCTAATAGCCTCATCTTTTGTTCCGTGCATCGCATCAAATAATATTTCACGTTTTCAGTGTTGTCTACAGGTGCAATCATGGAAAAAACAACTCCTGCAAATAATTGGATATATTGGACAACAATTAATTTGTGTTAGATTATCACACAAGTATGTATCTATAAGTTATTTGAAAAAATTTAAACATAAAAATTTTACCTTCTCTAACAAGATCAAAAACTCTATCGCCATCAACTAACACTATAGTTTCATTTGATTCCATCTCCTCTAAGCTTGCAAGTGGAATTTTCCCTTTTACATTAAGTTCAATATGTCTCCAAGCTTTAACATATCATGCATTTTTATTCTCGCAAATATCTATAGATTCTGAGTCGTCTATGCAAACTGAACAAAAACAAGAGTCATTTCGTCTATCAAATGCAAACCCATTTTTAAAACTTTTTGTTTTAACTGAATGCATTTTTCTTGTCCTAGGTATTGTACTGGCGTCATATGAGATTGATCTATTTACATCTTCGATTCCAACATGCCAAAAATACCTGCACAAGAAAAGAACTTGTTAACTTGAAATCTCTCAAGAAAATGATTGAAGATTGAATATAAATTTGAACACGT
>ML798943.1:161968-193726 GCA_009831015.1 Picea engelmannii | reverse complement strand
TACCCATTGTAACAGAATTCTCCTATGAAGGAAGTTAATACGAAGCAAATTCAAGATTCCCGATTCTGTCCCGACTGTATCTCAAGTTTGTTTTGTCATGTTATTTGTTTCTTTTCATTTTGCTCTACACAATTAGTTTGTTTGTTATGTTCTTCGTTTCTTTTCATTTTGCTCTACATAAATGAGAGGTATCACTATAACTTAGTACCACTACTACTATAGTGAAGCAAGTTCATATTACAGTAATTGTCCCTTGTCTTTCCTCTGCACCAGCTATCAGCAGGTGTAAGACCAAGCTACAGTTACAGGACTTTGTGTTTACTTGCACCATGTCATTTGTGTTTATGTCAATTTCTTTTTTCACATATATGTGAGTTTTTACCGATAAGGATTTTTACGTTGCTAGTATTAGACGTTCTTCTCTTATTTCACATCTTTTATGAAAAATCATACAGTTACGGGAAAGGGCCTTTTGTTTGTAATCCCATTTCGTTTTTCATACGAAGATTTCTCTTATTTTCGACCGAATCGAATCAGCCACTAAAATCTCTTGTTAAATCATTTCCATACCCTTACTGTTCCTCAATGACTGTACCCCCGGTAATTCAACCCAATATTCAACTCGGGATATTAGATCAAACTAATATTGCGTTAAGTCTTTTCAGCACAACCCTTAGAACTGCTAATACTCGGGAAGAATTAGAACGTTCATGGACGGCCATTGAACGAGATATCGCAATCCAGGAACAGTTGGAAGCTAGACGTAGAGAACATAGAAATATCCCTTAATTTCCCATACCAAATGAGACTTTATTATTGTATATATATTTTATCTCTTTTCGGATGCCTTGACACTGTACTTTAAGCCTTAGTACAGACTCAGGAACAACAGGAAGCTGAAGTGCCCCCCATGGATCCTTGTAGAGGAGTGTTAGAGCTCCCTGCCCCCATACCTAAAGTCTATAGAGCGGAGTAGGAAAGGACATAGCTCATATCGAAGCCAAGCATCCTGTATGAGAATGGAGGCCCTGTCACACTCTAGGTGAAAGGAGAAGTGATCACCACGATAGACATAATCATACCATTGCCCGAGGTAGAGGTGGTCGAGACCATGGTGGTCCGGACCAACGACAGTTGGTTAGGAGGTGGAACACCCCC
Source organism: Picea engelmannii (assembly GCA_009831015.1). NCBI lineage: Eukaryota > Viridiplantae > Streptophyta > Pinopsida > Pinales > Pinaceae > Picea > Picea engelmannii. Next base: position 192,568 of record ML798943.1, on the reverse strand, counting down.
TGTAGTGACAGCCGTAGAGGGAATATGAGAATTCCCTAAAGAAGTCGCAAAATTTGCTTCCATTGTTGCTTGTGACACTATCTGGTGCTCGTAAGGATAAACCTATATGATGATGTGTGTCGATAGATCAGTGTTCGGAGGTTCATGCAAACTAATATCTTCCACTCCAAAAGGTATGAAATGGTTGGTTCCTCCAGAATAAAATGTTCTTCTCTCAGAGATGATTGTGGCATAGTTTCCTATGACTCGATCACCTCAAAATACCCTTGCTCATCTAGTATTTGCCTTAGCGGTGGCAGGGGTGGCTCCAGATTAACCAGTGGCAGGCCAAGAAACCTTCATGACCAGCGGAGCTCCTGATCCTCCACTGTGTGAGAAGATCAATGACACACTAGGGATTTCTATTAACGTTCAAGAACCAGCACACACTAGAAAAAGTCCCTATGAGATAAGGCAAGAAGATCACTAGCTAGTTGGAGGAATAGTTACATCAGCAAACACTAGAGCAACTTATCGGTGCAAGTGTAACTCAAATACAGAAGCACCCTCTGGGTATACTCTGCAAAATGTGGCCCGATGTCTATCCTAGGTACTATGATATACCCTCACAATCACCTGTGTAAGTTTCTAAAATAAAGGCAACTAGGTTGCCAGTGCACGAACAGTCACCAGGTGGGTACAGTTGACAGTCGGGTGGACCACAATGAGCAGGGTATCAAGCCCCAAACCTATCAAGGGTATCGAAAGAAAGTGTTATGGAAGACAACTAAGGACCTCGAATGGATTAGAGACCCACAAAGCTCCGCGGCAAATGCGATAAACATAATCCCAAGATAAGTCCTCTATATGCGTTCCCCACTATGCTTGGTCCGTCTTTGGAGGGGTTATCTCTACTACCTTTCCACATGCGACCTTGTGTTTATCCCTTGTGTTAGAGGGGGGTCCCAGATAAATTTCACGATAATGGACTTTTTAACACTCCCTAGCACATAATCTTATGTTTGTTTTTGTAGCCTTGAAGAGTTTCCTCTCCAATCCTAAATCAAGGCTCTAGCCTAGACTAGTTGATGGACCCTACAAACATAAACTCTAGTTGATTTTAATTAATCGTTAATTTTAGTGGTTGTCTTAAGTCAAAGGGAATGAACGTGAAACCAGTGATGTTTTTAAGAGACGAAAGAGAAGAGCATATACTGAAACTGAAAACAAACTACTTCTTCACAAATTCATATTTGCACATTTAAACTCTTTAACCAACTATTTTTTTTCTAAGATCTTTTAAAACAAAACTCAAAACAAGCTTTCGCTCGACTACATGCTACTTATTGTCCTAAGTCAATCATCCAAGAACTTATGAATGGATGCTTTTTCCTGATTATTAATGCCAACAACCAACTACTTAACCAAACAAAGAAAGTGGAATCTATATTTTTTTTATTATGCTTCCAAAACAAGAAATTTTAAAATGTATCTTTTCTTCTTTTTTGAAGCAAAAAGGAAAAAATAAAGACAAGACAATACCAAGAAATGAATTCTGGCCCACCGCAGACTGCGTGGAGTCACTGACAAAATCAAAGAGGCAGATCAGAACAAACTCACTATCTTGTCTAAAAACCGCATAAAGAAAAATGCAAGAACAACTTTAAAAAATAAAAGCTAAAATGAAGTCAAACCTAAGATACAAACTGTTATAACAGAGACCAGGAATGGATCAAGAAAACCCCTGGGAAGTACAACTTCTGATAGGGAAGAGGATGACTACCCCTTATTAAATTTTTTTTTCTCAACACAGGCATGCTACTGACACTTCAACAACCAACGTATGTACGCGAGATGTTCAAAGGTAGGGCGCTTATGTATGCCTGTAGGCTCATTGTAGGCCGCGTACACCTCTGTAAATTCTCAAGAATGAAAACTAACAATCCAACAAATCAGGCAGAGAGTACTGGTATTGAAAACCAGAATCCCTTAAAGACACAAAAACTTACTTTGATAAAGAAAATGCGAGGAATTTTTTTATAAAGAAAAGATAATATGAGGTTATACCTAGGATACAAACTTCAACAACAGAGACCAGGACTAGATCAAGAAAACCCTTGAGAAGGATCACTTCTAACAGGGAAGAGGATGACTGCCTCTCCTTAAAAAAAATAATGATTTTTTGAACTTAGGCACGCTACTGACACTTCAGCAACCAATGTATGTACGTGGGCTGTCCAAAGGTAGGGAACGTATGTACACCTGTAGGCTCACTGCAGGCCATGTACACCTTTGTAACTTCCCGAAAAAGAAAACAACAATCAAGAAATCAAAGTAGGGAGTATTGGCATGGAAGAACATAATCCCTACAAACTTAGACTCTTGCTGAAACTCAAAAAAAGTTAATCAAACCAATTTAAAATACCCAAAAATTATTCCCCAAAAGCCTCAGAGATTGTCCCCACTGTGGTTTGCGAAATTGTAGATTTTGGGTTCGATCCCTAGTGGAGTCGCCAATTATGATGTGGGTGGGAAAACCCCATACGGACTAGCACTAAGGGTTCTGTAATGCATGCAGAAATAACCATCTAAAGTCTCCTACTTTTTACTATTATCCCAACATAGACCCCACATTCATGCATAAAACAAAAGGATAAAAGAATCCAATAACTCTACCTTGAACTTCTGCGTTTGGTGTCGATGCTTTTGTGTTCGGTAGCTCCTTGATTGCAAGTCTCCTCCCAAAGACAACCTACATTCATAAATAGACAAACAAAGAACTCCAAACATGCATCTTATATATGAATTAGTGGGTTAGAAGTTCTAATAAAATATAATCAAAAATGAATATTGAACACCTCATATGGCAGGACGAGAAAAGTAAATTTTTCTTATTAACCTCACAAAAGTAACTTACAATGGTGAGATCAGCCACTACTCCTTGAACCTGGTCCTGGGATCCTCTTCAACTGTGCACCAACCGCTTCCACATATGCTTCTCCTCTTCATTTCTCACAAAATGGTTGCAAAAAATTGGGGCAAGGGGAATACAAAAATTGGAAGAGTTTCTTTGCTCTTATTTTTCTCTCTTCAAATGGGACCCCTACCTCTTATTTTATAGGATAAAAGAGGGTAGTTATCCATTTGAGTGACCGACTATGGGTGGTCAAACGGTTTAGGAAATTACCTGAAAATATGTATTCCATCTGCAACTTTCTATTTTTTGTTCTTTTGTCAATATACGCGGCCTGTAATGGGTCAGCTAGCGTATACACGTGGGTAGCAGTGGTGCAGGGTGCATACATCTTCAAAATGATGGTTTTTAGAAGATATGTTCAATGGTGGCTTGGAAAAAGTGGCAAGTGAGATGGCCTGATGCTAGGTATGCATGTCTGGTGAAAATTAGGGTTATAACACTACTTGGCTACTCCAAAACCTAACTTGACGACTATCTTAGACCAATCACATTCTAGAGAAGGAGTGGAAACTTCCACTTCACTCGCAATCATTTAAGCGTGCTTCAAAGATTTTTCTGGTGCTGAGTACAAGCATGCTAATCACTGGGTTCAGACATGCTTCATAATATTCACCGAGACTGCCAGCCTTGAGATTCTGGAAAGATTCCCATGTGCTACATGCCTACTCCACGTGCTTGCCAACAATGCCCTTGCATCATAATTTATCCCTAAAAATATTGGATATCCCAATTTAATGGATCTAGTGAGTGATATTCTCCTTGGATTGTTGAGTTAGTTCTCAAATGGAAAATTATTTAAATTCCTTATGTGAGATCTTAGGGGGAGGGAAGTTGGGAATATCATACCTATGATCTTGTGACATTCAAGAGAGAGGGGTAGTTCATAGAATCATACCTATCATCTAGTAATGCACGAAGGGGATGGAAAAATGAGGGCTTGGAGGAATTATTGCAACATCATCATTGAGGTTGTAAATATTCCATTTATTTTCATCTTTAATATATAACTTGTCCTATTTATCTTAATTTCTACATTTTTCATTTGATGAATGTTTATCTTTGTCTTGTTTAAGTCCAACCAAGATAAATCTACTTTCCTTTAACGATATATAGTAGCAGAAGAGGATTGTCTCATCTCTTGTAGGAGGGATACTTGCATACTAGGATCTTGGAGATCAAATTCAATAGTTTCAGTAGCGAGGACAACCTACAGAAAAGAGGTAATCCATCCACCTTTTCCTCTTTCTCTCTCTCTTCTGATTTCATTAATGAAAATATAAATTAGTCTTAAGGGGAATTTAGTGTCCAGTTGTTTCTTTCTATCTCGAATCAAAGGAAACTGGATCTGAGGGGGGTTTCACCTGTACACAGGGGGAATTCATCGCAATAACCCATTTCAGGCCCATTGATGTATCTATTAAGCATACACTATAAATGAGACACCCTTAGGAAGTTTTGCACATAAGTTACTTGTAACAGTAGATGCGCTTTGCACAAATATTAAATTTTAGATTGAATTTCTTGAATTTGAATTTATAGGTGCATCGATATTGGGCATGTCATTGGATCATGGAAGGGATCCATGTCATTGATTTGCATTGCAATGTGGAACTATTAAAAAAATTGTCTCAAGATCATGGTGGGCAGAGGGAAAATTTATCACCAAATATTGTTTGAAGAGTTTAATAAGGGAGTGATTACTAATTAGTGAGCCCAAGTATTTGTATTGGTCAAATTGATTCCAGAATAGAAACCAAATCAATTTTGCCAAAGAGGGACCAAATCAGGGAGACATAAGAAAGGGATATTAATTTTCCATTTCAAGACAAATTCAAACAATATCGGTTTCAAGCCCAACATTGTATCTATTAGGAATACACCAGATTCTATAGAAACTTTCAATTATTGTTTGATGATTGTTTAGTTCAAATCCCAGAGTGTGTGTTGGGATGAAAATGCCTGGAATCCACATAGTTGTCATACATGTGGGCATATGGGAGTGTATACATACCAACGATATGATAAAATTATAATGAGAAAATAGAACATAACTAGAGCCCACATGGAGGTTTGGCATGAGCTTGGGAGAACATTGGATAATACTATAATTTTATAGAATAAAATGAGGAAAGGCATGGGAATTCATGTGAAAATCAGTGGATTGCTTCATAGGATCCTACTAAAACATTGTAGGCTTAGTTTATCTCTGGTCATGGGTTTCAGTGCACAATGTATGATCCATGACTTAGAGAAACCAATAGAGGTATTTACTATGAATATTTATTTCATGGATTGATTTCAATCATGTTTAGACTCCACACAATCACATATTTATCTATCATTTTGAATTTAAATGGAATTCCCATAAACTTGTGAGTATGACTCAACGCTGGGATCAATAATTTTAGCATGTATCATAATTGTAATATATATTTCCAACTCCCTCACATTAATTTCCATTTATGTTGTGTTTTAAATTAAATAAAGGTGGGAAATGTTTCCTCAATTATTGCATATCCCCAATGATGAAAAGTATTATTATATAAAGATATAAATGACATTGTAAACATACCTCTTAGTTAATGGGACTTGAACATTGTCAGGGATCCCTCCAAAAGAATAATTTACTATATAAATTCTATTCCCTCCGAACATAACCATATTACCGAGTTTTTCTTCATTAAAATTAGAATCTTCGACAAATGCATACATAGCATTTCTATTCAAAACTTCTTTGGGTGGTTGTGGAAACTTCCGAGGAATATTCCTCGAGACTTTTCTAAGTTCAACCATCCCGAATCTTTGTAAAAGTTATAGTAGCATAAATGCAACTATTATTAAGAAAGGATATCATCTTAGTTCTTTCCAAGCAAGGATAATTTTAAGGATTGAAATTTATATTAAAATGTATAAACCTGGGCTAATGTTACTAGTCCTTAATATGAAAAATGTAAAATGTTTGGAGATAGTTTTGTAAAAATATTCAAATTTATAAGGATTTTGTATAGTTTCTATAAATTTTTGGTGATTTCTAAGGTAAAGTAATTTTATTCTATGGGATTTAGGAGAATCATTTCTATAAAAAATGGAAATTGGTGAATCATTTTTTGGGAAAAACCATGGAAAACTACCCCATTTGTGAAATTTAGCCCCTAAAATCATCTATGTTTCCAATATACTAGAAATGGATGGATTAGATGTAGAAATGGCGAGACATGGTAGTATGGTGTTGGAATTGAGGTCAAAGAATGCCAATACGATCAATGTTGGACATGGTATTATGGTGTTGGCATTGATATCAAGAAGATCAATATGGTATTGTCATCAAGAAAGAGTATGTCTTTGATATCGTAAATCTCAGGAGAGATAGTGTATTGGGTTGTACAAAATCATAGAAAACAACATTAAGACCTTTGGAAAAGTCAAAGGAAAGATCAGGAAAATTCGAGCCTTAAGGAAGTGCTATTGGGATCAAACTCCCAATAGATCAACTATAGAAACACCTTCAGAACTGTGAGGAAACTCTGTTACAGTCGAGAGATATGAAAACCATCGATCACTGACCAAAGGCACAGATAAACAATCATGGTTTAGTTGGAATCCAAGTGTAAAGACAAAGGATTCTTAGAGGAATTGAACCTATGAATGAAATTTATCCCACGACAATAAATCTTGGAGAGAAGGCGGATAAATAAGAGCCTCTAGATCTAGTTGAGAAATTTAGGGAATAACTAGAGCCATCAAGCCGAACCATTAAAACCTCAACCATTGGACTAGGTTTATGAGTTCTGTGGTCATATGACGTTGACTATTCTAGGGATAAATGAGTTTGAAACTGGTGGAATCCTCAAAGGTCGAAATCACAAATTAACGTAGGTCTTTGATCAAATTCTAGCATAACTTTATAAAGGTTCAGGACTGTAGAACTTTGGCACTTCGACAAATATTGAAGATAAGGAAGAGGTACAAAGATACAGAGTGTCGAAGCCTCAAATTCCCACTAACCATTCGGATCAAGGAGTAACTTCGAGTGAATTATCGATCGTTCTATAGAGTATAGTGGAAGGACAAGGTAAACCACATATTTCGGGAGTCCCGGAGTGCCAAATCCCCGAATCCAACCAATCGTTATATCAAGGAGTAACTTCGAGTGAATACTCGACCATTCGATTGAGTATAGTGGAAGTACAGGGTAAGCCAAAAATTCCCATAGTCTTGGAGTGTCAAAGTCTCGAAATATCGCCAACCATCAGATCAAGGAGGAACTTCGGGTGAATTCTCGATCGTTTGATAGATTATAGTGGAAGGACAGGGTAAGCCAAATTTTTTTGAAGTCACAGAGTGTCAAATCAATAGAATCCCACCAATCGTTAGATCTAGGGAAGAATTCGGGAGTAATGTGAGTCGTTAGATCAAGTAGTGGAAGGATGGTGTAAGAAATTCAGAGGTATAACTCTAGGGGAGTTGAATGACTTTAGAGTTGTAATATACAAAAGTCTCATAGTACTGGAGTCCTGAAATAAATAAAGAATGTCCATATCAACACTTGATTAAGTCATAGTCATTGGATTAAGATAGTGGAAGGATAGCGTAAGGGGAATTTGTCAACCGACAGTAAGCGATCAACATTGCTTTATGAAAACTTCAGTAGGTCAAACTCTGGGAGAGTTGGAATATTGTAAAGGGAGAATATATTGAAGGCCAAAGTCTAGAGGACTTGGTTCCATCCCCTAGTGACAGGTTATGAGCACATGGATGATGAAGAGCCATCGTGTAAGGAAATTAAAGATTAAGCACCATTTTTATCATGTGGCTGCAATGTTGGGTTACATCGATTAAGAACATGAAGAATAGGTTCTTAAAAGGATAAGCACTAAGGGCATAGCTCTCGGTCATAGCTATCGATCATGTGGATCTATGAGAAATCCTCTGATGTTGAAGTGGATGCTTCATTTGGAAAGTTTATAAGGCGGTCACAACAATAAATCTCAGCAAGTGTCCTTCAAAGAATTTCTCATACTATCCACCTTGCACATTTTTTGGGTAAACTTCCCACGTATCAGCTAACTGGGCATGTTATGCATAAATCCATGTCGTAGAATTTTAAAATTTGTTTTCATTTCTCGAGAATCTTCTTATGAAAATCACTATCTAATTTGGTGTTCGAAAATCAATTAATAAACAAAAATTTACCATTTGTGTTAATTAAATAAATAGGTGCAATGGTTCATTATTGAAAAGACACAATGGTTCAACTGCATACCTATTGGAATACTATATAACCAGAAAGGTATGGTGAAAGAAAACTATCTCTGTGGTCTACATCTGAAGATACAAAGAAAGTGTAGAGTCCAAGGAAGAAAAATGAAGATACTTATGAAGTGAGGGTAGAAGGGAGGAGCAAGGGAGGATTAGTATCCTTCTCTAATTAAAGTTTAAATAAAGGGAGTTGGTGCTTCCTAGGGTTGGTGCCCTAAAACAAGGAAGTTGGTGCTTCTTAGTGTTGGAGACCTAAAACACGGGAGTTCGTGCTTCCTAGGGTTGGAGCCCTGAAACAAGGGAGTTGGTGCTTCCTAGGGTTGGCACCCTGAAACAAGGGGATAAGTGTCTCCTAGAGTTGGTTCTCTAAACCCAATCATTTATATAAAAACTTGCAATTTGTATTTTGAGTTTATATTTATTGTTGTTATTTATTGAAGTTCTCACTAATCAATAAAATTAATAAATAATTATTTAATAATTGTTAAAATATATCAATACTGATTCACCCCCCTCTTAGTATTGAACTACTTTCCAACAAGTACACTACTCCTTTGTTTGATGGTCTCCAAGACTTGTGTTTTTGTGAATATATATATCATCTTGGTTTGATGTATCGAAACCACATTTAAGATTCAAACCATACAAGTAGAAGAAAATATGATCTAATGCATTATCAATACCCAAATCTACCTTCTTCCTTTAAGCATCACCAAGGTTATCTCTACCATCCCCAGGTTCAATGTTTATCATTTTTCTATCACAAAAATACATTTTACAAGTATTAAAACAACCTTTCACCCTTTCATTAATACCTTCATCATTTCCAACTTTATTTTCAGAAGTGCACGCGATAGTTTTTTTCCTATTAAAATTTTTCTCCACATAATTGCTTTCCTCTTCTTTCAATATGAAATCATGCCCATCAAAACATTGGTTTCTATTTGATGTGGTATGGAACTTACTATTAAGGTGGGAATTCTCAGTTACATGTTTTGATATTTGCTTTACAGAATCTAGGAAATTTGTATAATTAAGACTTGTTTTTAGTTTTATCTCCAATGCCAAAAGATGCTTGATAGATAATTTTAGAAATTTCCCTTCACTACCCTAACAATATTTTCCAACACAAAAAAGTATGTGATTTGCAAGTAATTCATGCACTATTACAATTAGTTCAATATGTGCACAACAAACACACATAACACAAGTGTTCCATTTGAGAACCAAAATAACTATGTTGAACTAGAGAAGACAAAAAAAAACTTCCCCTAGAATGCCCCACTTATTTTTTTTTGTTTGTTAATTTGTGCAGGACCTGCGATTAACCTGTGGCTTGAGAAACCGCGACTCAGGGGCATCTAATCCGTCAAAATCACTCGGGGATCGCACCCGGCCTGAGCCACACCAACCCTTAACATGGTTGGATTTTTTGTCCCCGCAGGTTTCGAACCGGTGACTTTAACATCATGGAGTGGCTTAACAACACACTCCGTCACCGACTGTCCTACACCTCGGGGACGAATGCACCACTTATTAACCCAATAGAAAGTAATGCATAGGAATTTGAAATTGAAATTCTTTCTAAGATATATACTATCCCATGATAACCAAAACAAGCTAGGTAATTCCATATCCGAGATTTTAACCAAAAAAATAAACTTTTAAAACCCTGATATATCTTATTAAATTTTATTTTTTATTCCAAAAAATTGGTCTTATAAGCTAAGTCAGGTCTCAAAGGAAATCCATAAGATAAACATCATAAACATATGGTTCATAAAACTATACACTTCTCTAATATTTGAGGCTAAGATGATTAATACATCAATGAAAAAAAAACTCATAGTCTTGCATAATGAAAATAAGATACTTGTTTTTTCACATAGATACTTAAGTCCAAATGTTGAAGTTTGCAAAAGGAAACAACTGCATCAATGAAACAACTTCTTTATAGTTTCTTATTAGGATCATCACCAGGTAAACCAAAACAGTTGAGAGAAGGAAGTGCTCTAATGACAAGACACATAATAGTCAAGATAAAACATTACACCTTCCCCAATAATGCATTTAGGAAATCAAAAGTTACCTGCATTGAAATTTGGTTAATTTTATTTTAAATTTCTCTTGTGCAAATTTCAAACAACATTTGCATGTAATTAATTACTCAATAAAAATACTAGATAACACATACAAATCTATTCAAATGTATTGCAATTGTATCCATTTTGTGTATAAAAATTCATCATTGTTCATATTGCATGTTTGAAACTCCCAAGAAACCTATAAATGTTGTTCAAAAATCTATAAGGTGAAACACTAACTGGAGTTTCACTCTCTTCAATATATTCTCTTATATGATATGCACATCTAGATATTGAATTCACTTAATTTACAATGATTTTGTTCCAGTGACCTTTCCTATCCTCTTCCTACTCTAATTAAAATGTAAGTGTTGGATTACTGAGAGGGGGGGGGGGGTGAATCAATAATGAGCAATTATACCAATTATTAATCCTTTAAACCAAAAAATATATTATTTTAGTTATTCAACCATGTTCAGCTGTTCATCATCATTATATTTCTGTATCATAAGAATTAAAATTCATCAGTGCATAATAAAAAATAACAAACACATCCACACAATGCACAATACACCAATATTTACGTGGAAACCCAATGCGAGAGAAAACCACATAATAATTTTCTTATATGTCAAGAATTATGTTCAAGGAAGCACTAACTTCCAATTCTCTAGCTCCAACTGGAAGGAAGCTCCAACCCCCTAGTTTCTCAGGCTCCAACCTGAAGGAAGATCCAACTCCCTAATTCTCTGGCTCCAACCAGAAGGAGGCTACAACCCCCTGGGTTTTCCAGCTACAACCATCTAGTTCTCAGGATCCAACCTGAAGGAAGCTCCAACTCCCTAATTCTCCAACACCAATCGAAAGGAGGCTAAAACCCCCTTTCCTTGCCCTGTCCAACCTCCCTGAAATATAAGTAGAATGATGGAACCACTGTCACACTCTCACTGTGAGATATACTACTGTAAACTTGTACCAATATATGCCACTGACCTGTAATCAACCTGTGCCACTGTCATATAATGAACCTGTGCCTGTTCCTTTCCTATACCAACAAAACTAAATACACAAACAACATGTACCGATACTCTCCTCAATATATCAGATCTGATAACATATATATCATACTGAAAATCACAAGAATATCACTCAAACCATGTGCCAACAATGCACATCAATCATGTACATCAACCATGTACATAAACACTATACAAATATAACCAACAACATGTACCAATCATGTATCAACAACAAACCAAACTATGACTCAACAAGATGTATTGATATCACCATTTACTTCAAGTATGTATCTCATCCATGTACCCAATCATATACCTCTACCATATACCAATAACATACACTAAGATAACCAACAAGATACCTCTAACAATGCACTACACTCTCCATAAATCAAATACCATAAATCCTCACATCAACCATGTGCCCCAACCTCACTGTTATACAACCTCTATCTATACCAATAACTTTAACAACATACCTCAACCAAAATCCCTCAAACATGAACCAATACTAAACTTCAGTAGATTTGCCTCAGATATTCTCTACAAAAAACCCTAAACTTCCAAGAGAGCATCCAACATATTTACAAGGAAATCCCTCAACCATATTCATATATTCAACACTACACATATGAAAACCATATATTTTCATCTTGTAGTGTTTTTCTGCTGCGATTTCTCTTCCGTGATTTTTTTGTTGCACTTTTTTTGCCGCACTTTACTTGCTTCGATTTTTTTGCCATAATTTTTATGTCATACTTTTTCTACCACAATTTTCTTGCTGCACTTTTCGTGCCGCGACTTTTCTACCACACTTTTTTCTGCTGCACTTTTCCTACCTCGATTTTTCTGCCACACTTTTTCTACTGCACTTTTTCTGCTGCACTTTTCCTACTGCGATTTTTATGCCGCACTTTTTCTATATCAATAATACCTACCCAAATAACCTTCAAAAAATAGATATTCAATGATATTCATTAGGTTCTAATGGAATAACCTTTCTCTCTTATTTATACTTCCATGTAGATTCCTCAAGGGGATACCTTCTAACTAACTTAACCCACTTTCCTTATTTTAGGGCTAACCCACTTCTAACTCACTTTGCTAAAAATAGTAAATTCTTCATTTCTAGTTGCAACTAACTTTATTGTTTAATTAATTTCATTTGCAACCACTTTTACTTATCCATAAATAATAAACTCTTGTTGCAACCACTTTATTATTTAAATAATATCTCTTTGAAACCACTTTGACTACTTCATTATTTAAATAATTTATCTTTACTCACAAATTCTTGTTGAAACTAATTTTTCTATAATTAGTCAATTCATAACTTCTTTTCCCTTAACTAACTTCTTGTTGCAACCACTGTATTATCTAATTTATTTCTGGGTCAACCACTTTGACTATTCAATCTTCTCATCACAACTACTTACCATAATTACCAAACTCACAATTTCTTGTTGCAACTAATTTCTTTTTAATTATTTTCTTAATGCAACAACTATACCCATGATTAACTCCTAGATACCATCAATTTGACTAGGACACTTCTTCTAGGATATTCTAGAATAATTTACTGCTTTGACCTTATAGGGGCTTCTAGATAACTCTTGAGGGTTCTCTAACTTCATATGACCATAACTCTCTAACCGTGAGGAGTTATGTGACGTTTGATTCGGATTATTTTCGGCACGAAATGAGAGCGCAAATATAATAAAGAAATGCACAGAGATATTGTAGATATTCAATAATATAATAGAAATGTATCAGAGATGCAACCATAAACACAGATATACAATAATACACGATTTATATTAATCAGAGAAATGTACAGAGACTGTAAAAATACAGAGTGAAAGACTCGCTAGAATGGTGGCAGCTTATCTCTGAGAATAGATGTGATGGCTACTCGCATTTGCAAGAAGATGATTACAATGAGGATCTGAAGGCCCTTTTAAAATAAACGGAAATGCCAAAAGTCCTAGACATCCAAAAATCTAACCCTAGGAGATGAAGCGCCAAAAGTCATGTGGGCCCCGTTTGGGTAAGTGAGTACATCAACTTCCCAGGGTCGTAACTTGTTCATACGATCTTCGTTTTAGGCGTGTGATAGCTCGTTGGAAAGGTATTGTCAAGGAGATTCATTTTGGGGGCTCAAGTATGCCTTTGGCTATAATTGAGAACCTCGATCTCGAAAAACATTCATTTGGACCCTCAAAATGGCCCCGGAAGTTAAAACCTGCTAAAAATAGTAAATTGCCAAAATGGCCAGAAATCTATTTTGAGCCATTTGGAAAAGGTGGGTGGCCACCGATATCCACCTGGATCAATGTTCCACATATCACCAGAAATGAATGACATATACTATCCATTTAGAATATTCTTACCTATAAATTCACTGATCATCATGCTTTTATACCTAAAACAGACTTGTGTCCCTTACCCATGCCTTTGTGCTACCAAAATTCGCTACCATACTTCTCCAAGGACTGAAATCAATCATTAAGGGTTGACATAAATCTACAATATCACTCTTCAAGGGTTGACATCAATCACTAAGGGTTGACATCAATCTAGAATATCACTCTCCAAGGGTTGACATCAATCTACAATATCACTCTCCAAGGGTTGACATCAATGACAAGAAATAGTCCAAACTAACTATCCATCAACCTAAACCAACTTTCTGACAATCTCCCCCTTTGGAATTGATGGCAACACCAACATTGATGGAAACACTTAGTCATGATAAAATTCATGCTTATACTCCTCACCAATGTTTCTATCTCTCCCCCTTTGACATCATGGAAAAGTGCATCTCCCTTTGGGGTTGCTCCCCTTGATTGAAATCTCCTTGGGGATGTTGCCCCTGTCTAAATGCCTTTGATATTTCTCTGTGTTTCTAAGCCTATGATTAATATCTCTCCCTTCATATGAATAATATCCCCCCCTTTGACAAAGGGTATCACTCTAATGAAAAGCTGAATTCATATTGCTCATTCTTCTCATGTGACAATCGCTCCCCTTGGAAACATGCCTCCATGCTCTCTCTCCAAGAATATAACTCTCTATCCTACATTTGATGAATCTCTTCCCCTGGAATCATACCTCTATTCTTACCTCTCTGTCTGACAACTTCTCTAAATGATATTTCTACCTATTTTTTTGGTTATGTTTCTCTCTCTTGACTTCTCTTCAAGATGTTGTGTATAAAAAATATAAGTCTTCTTGTACCTGCTTCCTTTTGGAGTTATTTTCCATTGGTGCTTCCTTGTGTGATCAACTAACATATATGAAAATAATTCAAGAATAAGCATTCAAATATTCATCTGTAATTATCATCCATTATGATAATGTTCCTTTGTCTCCGAACCACTCTCTGAATCAATCTATGAATCCATGCTCTCATCCATTGTCATATATCTATCCAAACCTACTAAGTGTTCTTAGGAATCCATCTCTATCCATACTGTCTAAGACTTTGCTACACAATTGTCCATAATGCTGACCCATATGTCACTATACTATCATGGAGTATTCACTACTACAACTGATCAATCTATCATATTATACTTCTGCTAACTCACTACTTTGAATCTGTCTACTCAAACTCTGAAAGCTACTCGAAGGATGGTTCTATTGTATGTCTCATCTACCACATAGACTCCCCCTTGTCTAATAGTCATATTACCTGGGAGTCTCTAATCCATATGGGTCAGAAGAATTTTTTCTCTGATGTGGAATCATGATCATATTCATCGATAGATTAATCTTCTCTTTGAACTCTGACTCCTTTCTTTCTGTCTGTGGATTCGTCTTTCACTACAATACCTGAAAGTATAATCTATTGAACCTGTTACTTATTTACTTGTCCTTATTTTATTTTATTTATTTTCCAAACCTTTATGTATCTGACATCTTCCTTTTTCTTTGTAGATTTGTCTTTATCTCATTTTATTGCCAATCTTGCGATCTCTGGGACCTAGTCTTTGTTCATCTGTTGTTCCCGTTTTCTTATCCATACTTTCTTATATCTGATATCAGTGTTCTCTTTCATGGAAGTATCGATCACACTTTTACAATCATGAGATATGTGTCCATAGTTATGACATTTGTAAAATTCAATGTTACATGGGGCCACATAAGAATTTATTCCTTGAGCATTTCTTTTATAATCCCTACAATTTGCAACCTTATGTCCAAAGTTAGTACAATAAAAACAATGACCATAAAAGAAATTTACATACCTGGGAGTGAATGATCTTCTTTATGGTGTAGTCCTTATGAATTCCTACCTTAACTAATCATGATCATGATTGAAGGTTCTTTGTGGCTTGACCATGGATGGTCTTCTTTAAGATGTATCTTTATTAGTTTTCTTTGATTTTGGTTGACCATGATTCCTTGCTTTGAGTACTTTTGCATAATTTTTTCTCTTTTCTTCATTCTTCTTTTCTAGCAACCTAGATTGATTCTCTTCATTCTCTACAACTAATGGAGATGTTTCTGTCTCTTCAACATTCTTGCTGAGCTTGACGATTTTACTTCTCAATGTGACAACTTCTTCTTCAAGGTTCTCAACCTCTTCTTCTTTCTTCATTATCCGAGACTTCATGACTTCTTCTGTTCTCCTTTCTTCTTCAAGATGGATTTTTAATGTGATTATTTATTTTTCAATACCTTTCTCTTTTTGACCAAACTATGCCTCAAGCTGTTTTAGATTGTTAGTTCTTTACTTAAGATGATCTATCAATGTATTCTCTATCATTTGTGCTTCTTCCTTTTGTGCTGCTATGTTGGCTTCCAAATACTTCTTTTGATCTTCAATATTTTCTTTGATCTTTCTGGCTTCTTCTAGATGAGTTCTTAAGTTCTCAATGACCTGTTGGGCTTCTTAAAAAATGTGAAAACTTTCCTTTTGTTTCATCAATTCTTTCTTGAGTGACTTGTTTTCGTCTCTTTCTTTTATTAGTTCATCTAAAGCATTGTTCAATTATTCTTCATAATTGTATTATAGTTCAATTAGTTTTTCTGTCTCATTTCCTTCATGACATTTCATTTCAAGATGTCTGCGTTTTTCACAATTAAATCAAAACAACATACTTTTGTTGATTATGTACTCTTCATCTTATGAATCTGTTTGACACGATGAACATATTTCTTCTTGATCTGTACTGACATCTTCTTCGACATCCTCTGACTCTATGATGGGTAAATAATATATATTATGTAACTTATCCCAAATTTCTTTAGTTGATACAAATTTACCCACTTTGTCCTTTACTGAGTCATATAGTCCTTCCAAAATGAAATCCAAAATGATACAAATTTTTCTTAGTCTTTTCCCTTTTTGAACTATCATATCCCATAGAAATTGATTTCCAAATATCATACCCCTATGCCTTTAAAAATACTTTCTCCCTTCCACTCCATATCTCATACTTTAAACCATTTTGACCATTAAAAAATGACACTCCATTCTCATAATAATCCATGATCTCCTTCAAGTGGTTAAACAGTTTCCTAAAGGAACCTGCTTTGATACCAATTGTTTGATTATTAAGAGGGGGTTGAATAGGTAATGAGAAATTATACCAATTATTAATCCTTTAAACAAAAAAGTATATTGTTTTACTTATTCAACCATTTTCATCTGTTCATCATCAATATCTTACCGTATCATAAGAATTAACATTTATCAATGCATAATAAACAATAAAAAACACATCCACACAATCCAAAGTATACCAATATTTATGTGGAAACCCAATGCGAGAGAAAACCACATAATGGTTTTCTTATATGTCAATAATTACATTCAAGGAAGAACTAACTTCCAATTCTTCATCTCAAACTGGAAGGAGGCTCCAACCCCCTAGTTTATCAGGATCCAACTTGAACGAAGCTTCAACTCCCTAATTCTCCGGTTCCAACTAGAAGGAGGCTACAACCCCCTGGGTTCTCCGACTACAATCAGAAGGTGTTTACAACCACCTAGTTCTTAGGCTCCAACCTAAAGGAAGCTCCAACTCCCTAATTCTCTAGACCAACTGGAAGGAGGCTACAACCCCCTTTCCTTGCCCAGTCCAACCGCCTTGAAATATAAGTAGAATGATGTAACCATTGTCACACTTTCATTGTGATATATACTACTGTAAAAATATACCAATCTGTGCCACTAACCTATAATCAACCTTTTCCATTGTCTTGTAACCAACCTGTACATATGCCTTTCCTGTACCAACAAAACTAAATACACCAACAACATGTACCAATACTCTCCTCAATATATCAGATCTGATAACATAGATCTCATACCCAAAATCACAAGAATATCACTCAAACCATGTGCCAACAATGCACATAAATAATGTACATCAACCATGTACATCAACACTATACAAAGATAACCAACAACATTTACCAATTACGTATCAACAACAAACCAAACTATGCCTCAACAAGATGTATCAATATCACCATGTACTTCAAGTATGTGTGTCATCCATGTACCCAATCACATACCTCTACCATATACCAATAACATACACCAAGATAACCAACAAGATACCTCTAGCTATGAACCACACTCTCCATAAATCAAATACCATAAATCCTCACATCAACGATGTGCCACAACCTCACTATTATACAATCTGTATTTGTACCAATAGCTTTAACAACATACCTAAACAAAAATCCCTCAAACATGAACCAATACTAAAATTCAGTAGATCTTCCTTAGATCAACTCTATAGCAATACCTAAACTTCCAAGAGGGCATCCAATAGATTTACAAGGAAAACCCTCAAACCAAATTCATAGATTCAACACTATACATATGAAAACCATACCTTTTTCTTCTTGTAGAGTTCTGCTGCCGCAATTTTTTGCCAAACGTTTTTTGCTGCACTTTTCTTGCCGCGATTTTTCTGCCGTACTTTTTCTGTTGCACTTTTCCTGCCATGATTTTTCTACCATACTTTTCTTACCATGATTTTTTGTCTCACTTTTTCTGCTACACTTTTCTTGCCACAATTTTCCTGCTTCACTTTTTCTACCGCACTTTTCCTGCCGTGATTTTTCTGCCGCACTTTTCCTATCGTGATTTTTCTACCACAATTCTTTTTTTATCAATAATACCTTCCCAAATAACCTTTCACAAAATAGATATTCAATGATATTCAATAGGTGCTAATGGGAGAACCTTTCTCTCTTATTTATACTTCTATGTATCTTCCTCAAGGGGTTACCTTCTAACCAACTTAACCCACTTCTAACTCACTTTGCTACAAATAGTAAATTCTCCATTTTTAGTTGCAACTAAATTTATTATTTAATTAATTTCTTTTGCAACCACTTTGACTTATCCATAAATAGTAAACTCACCACTTCTTGTTGAACCACTTTATTATTTAAATAATTTCTCTTTGCAACCAATTTGACTACTTTATTATTTAAATAATTTATCTTTACTCACAACTTCTTGTTGCAACTAACTTTTCTATAATTATTAAATTGTTAACTTCTTGTTGCAACGTGAGAAGTTATGTGACGTTCCGCATATCAACGAAAATGGAATGACATATACTATCCATATAGAATAGTCTTACCTATAAACTCACTGATATTCATGCCTTTATACCTCAAATAGACTTGGGTTCTTTACCCATGCCTTTGTGCTACCGAAATTTTCTACCAGAATTCTCCAAGAGTTGACATCAATCTACAATATCACTCTCCAAGGGTTGACATCAATGAAAAACAATAGTCCAAACCAATTTTCCATCAACCTAAACCAACTATCTGCTAGTAAGTTTGCAATCGTTAAGTATTGAGACCTTCTCCATCACATTACCTGTTGTTGGTATTTATACAATTCTAGCAGTAAGAAAAGAAAAATCTAAGATTTTCTTGTGGAATTTCCACAATATTGCAAGTTCCGTTGGATTAGATTTTTCACATTCCAAGATCAACATATCCAAAGAAATCGACTCAATTGAAGAATCAATATCACAAACCATGTTTTCACCCCATGTTTGAAAAAATACATTTTTCATTGTTGGAGAGTACAATTGGAGAAATGAACTTGATCAATTATGAATATTCCCACTATCAATCATTTTAGAAAATGAATTCTTCAACAATGTTTCAACTTCCAACAATTGAAGTTCATGCCTAACTGTTTTCAATGAGATTTCCTTATCAACCCTGCAATAAGGAAGCATAACACTGCCTCCAATAACGTTTACATGATGGTTACCATTTAGGATAGAAAATCACTTCTGAAATTATTTATATCCTTTTTCTCTATCACTAGAATAGGTCCAAAATAATCCACATAACTAATGGAAATTGTAACATTCCCTCCGTTACAACAACACTAGTGAGTACAAAAAGAGGTAAATTGTTTTTGAAACAAAAGTTACGAAAAGTGACATGCGTCACAACATAATTCAATAACTACACAATCAATTTAATCACAACCAACTGTAAGCAACATCACTATCATTCACTTAACCATATCACATAACATAACATAAATGGAAGCAACCCGCCCAACCTATCCTGCATGGTTAGGACCTCCAAGACACATAAGCAATGCTCAAGTCCAGGATTCATCCGATTGATTTTAACCACTTGAGGTCTCAGGAATGGTGACTTCTCTGAGGAGAAAGGAGGTGTCTAAATCCCATTAATCCAATCATAAGAAACAAATTAAGTCTAAAGTGACTGTCATATTAATCCTTTAATTCCTCATGTGCAAAAAAATACTCTACTATACTTAATAAATCTTATACGCAAAATCAAGTGAAATAAAGTCAGAGGCATATACATAAAATATGAACCACAAGGGCATAAATACATCATAGGAAAGAATAAGGATCTAATTCTAATCTGCATTAGTATATTGTCAAATTGGGATCAACAAGGTCAAGCATCAATCAATATTCAACATCTACATTCAATATAACCTCTATGTATCTCAACCATGTACCTTAATAACGTGCTAAATCTTACTTAAGAATACTTAAAATTTCAAATTCTAGATACACTTCCAATCATAAAATATCGTAAGAAGATTAAATGCCTTTTTTAAGCACAACATAAATATTTCAATACCCTTTTAAGTACCCTCTTTAACTATAAGAAGTCAAACATAAGTAGAAATAATAAGTAATTAAGCTGCATGCATAACATTTAAAGAATTATGAGAAGGCCCATCCTTATTAACCCATATTTATGAATATTAGCGTTACTCTACCTATTAATTACACATTTAAGGAATCAAAGAGGATCCACTTCCTTTGAGCCATACATATCAACTTAATTCCTTCTTATATTACATACCAAAAAATATTAAAGAGGTCACATGAATTTAACAATATAAGATGTTGCACCAACTATCATATCAAAGTAAAGGACTATAAGTTGATCTCATAATAAATAACACATTGAAACTTCAACTAATCACAAAACCATTTAAGGGACTAAGAGGTTAATTCATGTGATTTTTCCATTAAGGATTCACATGATAGTTGTCAAGTTCATGTAAGGGAAATGAATGAGGAGTAAATTACTTCAAATTTAAAGTTATAGTGGAAAATCTAACATGTCGAAATGCTAAGTTTTAATACTGGCTTTGAAATGATGCACAAAATTGAGTCTGTGTGCAAACTTAACAATTTAGATGATCACTGGAATCGAATTCTTCCTCACGGAGGATCTCCGAACTCTTCCAAGGAATGCAACAATAAGTAGATATAAGGAATCCCAAGGATAAGACAACAAACAAACTCATTTAAATTTAAGATTTAAGGAAATGAAAGAGAACAAATTTAAAACAAAAATCAGAAGTTCCCGAGGGAAATAGTGGGGACAGTCTCGAAATTTTGTTCCAGAAAATGGTTTTGGGAGAGAACCACCAAATGTGGGTCAGGATTCAAAAAGCTCATCGAAAGGGATATTATTTTTTAATGGGTAAATTCTACCGTGATCAACACATGACAATAAGAGAAAAATCCAAAATCAAAGTTTTCTCTGTTCACACTCCAATGAATTAATTTGGGTACTCCATCAATCCGAAATCTAAACAAGGATCACAATGTTGGAGGTTTCTCAAACAGTTCATAGTGACTCAAAAAAAAATTCTAGTAATATTTAAATTTGCAATGCTTGACAAAAAAGGGTTTCAGAGCATACAAACAACGTGGTCTGACCCCACAAAATTCTCTAATTGAAAACACAGAGAATTGGTTGCATAAATTGTAAATTTCCCCAAACTTGGATCTGGAGCAAGGCGTTGTTCACACAATAGGTAAAATGAAATAAAAAAATCGAGTTGCACTCGGTTAGAAGGAAAGTGCGGATAAGGAAATCATATATATATATATATATATATATATATATATATATATATATATATATATATATATTAAAGAAAACCTGACAGTCAACTCTCATTTATATATATATATATATTTTTACATATATTAAAGAAAACCTGACAGTCAACTCTCTATCTAGAAATTGGTTTAAAGAAAAAACATATGAAAAACACCGAAATAGTTTGAGTAGGAGGATTGTCCAGTCACAAATTTTAAGAAACCAAGAGTTATTCCCAAGAAGAGAAGCGTTCTGCGCAATTCTGGCATGAAGGGAATCGTTCCAAATAAATTAAAACACAGGGAGTCACTAATGGAATCCACCCGTAGTTACCCACACATTCTGAGCGTGTCTGGCGGAAAATAAAAACATTCAACATCAAGCTTTATGAACAGAAATCCCCCAGGGATGCCATCCTCAAATTCACATAAACATTGAAAGGTATTTTACCATTTAGTATTAGGCTGTGATTTTAATTATCTACTCCATGGGGCAATCCAATAAAATATCACATCGGAAAATCATTCATTAGCGAAGCCGGTAAAGGAAGAATTTAAATTAAGAGTTTCTATTTTAATAACTAAATGACATCAAGATTATTACGCTCAAATAGCAAACTCAGAATTAGATTGCAAAACAATGAAGATCATCTGGATAACGACAAACCACTAATTAATCGATAGTAACTCAATTTTATAGTACATAGTGTCAAGAGATGTTTTAATTGAAAAGAAACAATACTCCCATTTTCTTACATCATGAACATGCATAAATACACAGAGAATTTATCACACCACTCATCAAGATAACCTCCATTACAACCATTCGAGATTACAAAAGTTTAACTATAATACAATAATAACTAGCATCACACCACTCATCAAGATAACCTCCATTACAACCATTCGAGATTACAAAAGTTTAACTATAATACAATAATAACTAGCAGTTAAAATACCATAGCCGACGACAAGATGGGCTTGGAGATGATATTTGGAAACTGGGATTCATTCCGACCTCCCGCTTGCTAATCATTGAGACTACACCAGTACCTCCCAGCCAACGCTAGGGGTACTCTTCTTCCCCCTTAGCCCCCCGAGCCACAAAGGGGCCACGCACAAAAAACTATAATTACTCTAGATCCAAGATTTCCTCGCAAGGTAAATCCACCACTCTATCTCAAGCTTAGTATCCTAACTCTCACAAGTAAAAACTAGTCAAAATGATTTTGGAAACATAACTTTACCCATAACCAGTGTGATCCCTTTCCTATCTAGACCATTTGGTTTATAGGAATTTCCGTACTGACACATCCTGTTAGCACTAGGATTCACTTTCATATTGCATGGAAGGCAAGCCCAGTACCCATAAAGTTATACATGAATGAAAGAGTGTTTTAAAGGGTCAAATGGAAAATGACTCAAATGGTAATGTTCTAACTCAGACAACAGGGCTAGCATGCACCAACAATTAAGGTCTTGGCTAACTTCTATCAGTAGTTTGGGAGTAAGTATGAACAGAGGGAAGACTTGAGTGAGAGGAGTGTAGGGACTGCTGCAAACATCAGGTCTACACAAGTCTAAGGAAGAAAGTTTCTAATCACAAGATCTTCTTGACATTAGAAACTAAGGAAGATAAATAAACATCATGATAATATAATGATCAAACATCCACCATAACGTCACTACAATAATTCATGTGAATCATTCAAAGCATGAACATTTAGCATCAGAATAAAATAGAATGAAACAGAAGTTGATTTCTATTAGCCAAAAAGTCTTAAGTCCAGTACATCACTAGATCATAGTCACTTCATCAAAATATTACAAGTAAATGGAGCCTTGCTCAACCATCCGAACCTGCTAAAGAAAATGATCTATCTATTTATAACAAAAGGGAGGCCACATATAGAGGTACGAGCTGCCCCCTTTCCCTTGAAAAACTCTAAACATTTATTTTCCCTAACAACTTATCTAACCATCTATGCTATAAAACAGGAAAATGTTGGTGACTAATCCAACTGAAATTCAAATTGAATTGGTTCCCTTTTGCTGCGCAGCTCCTTGTGTGCCATGTGTCCTTCAAATCACGTGGTTGTCTTCATGATGCCAGATGTTGCTTCTCCATCCTTCTTCATCATCAATTTATCCCAAAGCTGTTAGCTTGGTCTTCCTATATCCCTAGTCTTTATTGACAACTTCTTTGGGTAGCAAATCTGGGTAGCGCACTACCAGGAGAAAAGGTAGCGCCTATAGATAGCGTCATTGTGCTGCATATGTGTATAGACTCTGTTATTTGTAAAATATTGGGTAGCTCCTGTAGGTAGCGCCTGTAAGTAGCACCTCTATGTTGCACCCATATGACAATTCTATTCTCTGCTAAATATTAGGTAGTGCCTATAGGTAGCGCCACTTATGCTGCATCTGTGTGCAGATTAGGTAGCATTGCCAAAAATGTAGTGCCTTCAATATTGAAAGTGTGCAGAGAAATTTGTGGTCTTTCATGATGAAAAAACCATTTCAATTAAGTGCCTTGACTATATAATGGGTAGTGCCTTTTACCACTGGGGAAACTAGCACTTAGCAAAAACTCAAAACCCAACTAGTTAATCGATTAGCAGCCTGTATGATGGTATAGCTAGTATGTGCATATCAGTGAACCCTCCCAAAAAGGAACAATTCTAAAAAATGAAGCTTACCAGTACCAACTATTTTTTCATTTTAACACTTAGCCTCACACTCTTTCTGGTAGAAAGAGGATCTTCAATTGGCACAATAGACTTCTTCTTCTTAGCATTGATAGGCTTTTTCAGTGTAGTTGTGCTCTCCTTAGCTACTAGTTTATCATCCTCAATGGAAGCTTCAACCAACACCTTTAAATTCCTTTGGAAGTTTCATCTCTGCCTTTAACTTCCTGTTCTGAGACTGAAAGCCTTTGTTCTGTCTGTAAAGATTCTTCATTTGTTTATGAAGGGGCAGAGCCTTTCTCACTGCAAACCTTGCCAAGTCAAGGGTATGATTGTAGCCAACCATGAGCTCTTCCATATGAGCCAAGTGGACCTTGTCTTCTACTTTAAGACGAGTTATTTCTTTCCTTGCATATCTAAGCTGCTTGATAAGTCTTTTGTAGGTCTGACCGTCAGGAGGGACAGTGGCATGCTCAGTCTTAATAGGTTTTTCCTCAGACTCCTCTTCCTCCTGCATGGGAAGTGTTTTGTCCACCTCCTCAGGTTTCTCAGTGGTCTTACTTTTACCCTTCTTTCTCTGCACAATGGTTTCTTCATTTCTTACCATAGGCTCCTCGAAGTGTTTCACATGGGTTTCCTCTTTTCTCTCCAAAGGTCTTTTAGTACCTTTACCTTTCTGTACAAGGGATTCCTGTTTTATTTCGATAGGATTCTCAATGCCTTTCTCAGAGGTCTCATCTCTCTTATCCAAAGGTCCTTTAGCACCTTTACCCTTCTCTTTTGTACAAGGGTTTCTAATTTCTCCTCTACAGGATTTTCAATATTCTTCCCCTTCTTTTTTTGAATAGGGATCTCTGCTAAGGACTGCTCTCTATAATCCTCCTTAGGAATTGATGACCTTGTGAAAGGTCTTTTACCTTTGATTTCGAATATTGGAGGAGAAGGGGAAAAGAGAAGCTTCTTACCTCTCTTAGATGTAGCTTTGGTAGAAGGAGGCACCTCTTCTAACCTTGGTGGAGGAGGTGGTGAAAACTCTCTGTGTGGAGAAAGAAAGACTTCCTCCTCAGATTCAATGACCTGCTTGTTTACCTTTGACACTTGAACAGGGGATCTGCCCTTCTCTTCCTACTGGTCCTTGCTTTGGTAGCACTGGTAGGTGACAAAGTAATTTCCCTCTGTGATTGAGGAGTGGGTGCTAGATCCAACTTAAAATAAGAGGTAACCACAAAATTCTCCCATGAAATATATTTCTTGCCCAACTCCTCAGATACTAGCATTCTGATTAATCCAGAGTGGAAAAGGCTAGAATCCACATCTTTAGATTTGTCCTGTATCTTGTCTGACATCTTACCTATACTCCTCAACAAGTAATAAGGAATATTAATCTCAACCTTACTAGTAAAATGTAGCAACAATCTTATATGGTACTGGTATAATGTGTTGAATCTCCCTTCACAAGTAAAATATCTTTGTATGATCTTCAATAGTCTGTCAAATTGTTCAATCAATTGACTCCTTGGCATACTTTTGGACAGGTCATTGGCTTGATATTAGGGTTTGAAGAGATCTTTTGCATAAGCTGAACTCAAAGCCATGGATTTGAACCACCTTTCACCTGTAATGGGAATCCCTGTTGCAGTTAAGATGGAGGCTTCAGTCACTTCAAACTCCAAATCCCCAACCTTAGTTTTCTTACCATCAAACTGCAATGCAAACTGTCTTGATACCTCTGGATGGCCTCTCTGCACGTTCTGAAAGAAGAAGAGGCACCCTACTCTTTGAAAGGCCTCTCTTGCCATGGGTTCTGTATTAAAAAGAAGCATGTCCACTGGTTATGTCCTAACTATATTGCCTCCTTTATGTGCCTTCTTCGATTTAGAGGTCTCCATGACTCAGAATGAGGGCTAGGTTTGGTAATGCTTAGGATAATTTGAATGGGGTTTCAAATATGCAAGGCTGACCCTATGCAAATGAGTAAAACATTTAATTTCGAGATGGAAGGAGGCAGGGGAAGCAACGAGAGGTCAAGCAACACCTCTGGGTAGCGCAACACATACGTAGAGGATAGACTAGTCTAAAGCTTACAACTTCAAGGGCTAAGGCAGAAAACATAAATCTGACTCATATACAGGCCATGAGGTTTATAGGTATGAAAAAGAGAGGAGATGAGGCTATCATACGAATACGAATCTCTTACCATTGTGCAAACTTAGCAAAATGAAAACCCGAGCACAAATTTCCTGTGAAGATTAATACGCAGAGGAGGTAACAATAGATACCTGCATAGTAGAAACCTGTTGAGCTCGTCAACTCAATCTTAGGATGCACTTTGAGAAAACCTTGGCCCTGGAATCTTTCTCAGCATTGGATTTGGTTTACATATAGTCGCTTCATCAACACCTACGAATTTGCACATCACATCACTGTTGAGTCTTTCAAAATTAAAAAAACCATTACCAAATCTCATAAATGAAAGATCTTTGAAGGCATCCTTAACCGACTTCTGGAACTGAAAACAAGAGACATGAAATTAGTCATGGAAATCATGGCTCGAGGTGGAAGTGTGATGAACATGATAGGCGCTATGGAACTGCATAATGAGTAGGCAACACATCCACTTCAAAATATGATTATAAAGGTAAGCGAGGACGTTGAGGTATGCCTATGAGGTCATGATTGAGGAGAGAGGAGTGTTACATCAATCTAGTCATGAGAGGGATCGACCTAGGGACAAATCATGAAGGGGACCAAAGTAAAACATGAGCTAGGAATGGTTTAGGGATCAAACATCAATTTGAGGATCAAAATAGAGCTAAGACTCAAAAAATTTAATCATCCAAGAGGTCCTACCAATCATAGATTTTAAAGGGGTGAGACCTTAAAAGAAAAATTTAAAAACTAAGGCTTAAAAAGGATTGAAAACAAACTAAAAAAAAAAACAAGGCAATTTAGTGTGATAAAACATCCCCACATGCATAATCAATTTGATTTTTAATTCAATAAATTAGGATTATTCCCCCTCACACTTGTCACACTCTCCCCAAGTTTCACAAGTAATTACATATTTTACTTTAATTAAAAGTCAATTTCCCTCATATTTCCCAAATGCGCTCCTTAAATCGCTCATAGTTGTCTCTTTATTCCCCATATTCTCATTTAATGACCGACTCCTTACTAAATATGAGTTAGAGTTAAAATACGAGTCTTCTCCTAGTTAGACTAGTGGTAGCTAGACTCTAGATACCATTGTATGTGTACACCTATTCTCTCATGCTTTATTCCTTTCTTATTTAAAAATTCCATTTTGGTGTTTTCTTGCACACATGTGTATTAAATCAAATCTTTAGATTTATTTCACTTTTTCTTAATTCTTAAATTGATTTACCTCATTCCTTTTTAATTTAATCAATAATTTAGTTTAGGCTTCTTACAAAACTTAGACTTAGGATTAATCTTTTAGCACAAGATTATACTTTTATTGGGATTTATAAATAATAAAATTTCTCATTAATTATTCAAATCTGGCAAGGTCTAAATACTTTTCAAGATTTATAATTATTCTTTCAAGGTTTTCTAGGTCACCTAGATTCATTGACTGAAGTTTTATTTACGTGACATGTCTTTCAAGACGCACCTCCGTGATCCAAGGGTGCCACTCGACTCTAATTGGTTTTAGTAGTTGTCCAACCCTTGGATTCAACATTCCATTCAGGCGACCTTGTGAGAGACTAATGGTTCTAAGGAATAAGGACTCCACCTTACTGCGTGCCCCTTAGAATCTTTGTGAGCGACTATCTCAGTCTTCCCTCATGACATAGGGGACCTCTCTAACTAGGTAATTGTTAACCTACAATTCGAGCCACGAGAGGAGTGCTAGTAGGTTGTGATAGGGACACTGCCACACCTCTCCCTCTATATCTGGTTTTTGTGCATGGCCCCTTTACTCCTTATGTGAGTCAGATTAACAAGCATCGTCAACCCACATCCATTGAAAAAACATTGTCACTGATCCACATACATAACCATACTAAATCAATCATATGACACATATGCGTAAAATTAAATACTCAAACAAAACACAATCCACTCCTTGACTCAATCCAAAGCTCAATTAGGTCCATTGATTCCATCGACATCCATAATCTAGCATGTGTCCCGCACACTCATGTAAAATCATCAGCATCTATCAATACATATATGTCAAATGACAATAAATCACAACCCATCAACATCATCATAAAAATCCATAATCGAAACAAATAACCATGCAATATAACCATATCACTTGCATGCAAGTGTCCTTAAAGAATAAGTCGATAACATGTGATCGCAAGAGCGGGATGTTACATACACCCCCTCTTGTTTTAAACTTTGACCTGAAGTTGTATAGTATGTAAAATGCAGTAATAAAAGTATCTGACAATATCTATATATCTAATTTATCAAACAAGGAAGGAAATTGTTGATGCATATCATATGCATCTTCCCAGGTAGCCAAGTGTGGCCTATAATTGTCTCACTGGACCTTGACCTGATCGACTATTCGACGCCGTAGTTGTTGAATGCGATGGTCCATAATGCGTATTAGCTCCACTATGAGAGCACCTTCTTCCGACACCTGAAAAGAAATCATGTCAATCACATGTGTAGGATCACTAACATAATGTCTCAAAATATATACATGAAATACATTGTGCACACACATCAAAGAATCAGGAAAGGCTAGTTGATAGGCCATGGGTCCTTTATTTTCCACAACTTTGAAAGGTGCCACAAACCTAGGAGTGAGTTTATCACCCCTTCCAAACTTGATCGAATTCTTGTGCAGTTTCACCCGCAAGAAAACTCGGTCACCAAATTCATAACTGTGGTCAATGTGATGCGCATCAACATAAATCTTCTACAAATCTTGCACTTCTTTAATCCTTTGTATTATCGATTTCATCTATTCTTCCATTTCTTGGATCACTTCTGGTCCCACTAGGACCTTATCCTCAATTCAATCCCAACTCAGTGGCATCTGACACGGTCACTCGTAAAGAAACTCAAATAGTTCCATCTTAATGGTACTTTGATAATTGTTGTTGTATGCAAACTCTACCAGTAGAAATAAATATTCCCAATTTTTTTGTTGGTACATTACATACATACATAAGATATATTCCAAAATTTGGTTTGTTCTTTCTGTCTTCCCGTCTGTCTCAGGGTGATACGTTGTACTAAAGTTCAGTTGTGTTCCAAAAGCCTCTTGGAAACTAGTCCAAAATCATCATGTAAACACCGATCCTTGATCGGATATGATCCTTCTTGGCACACCATGTAACCTTACAATATCATTGAAAAAAAATATAGCTATGCGTGGCACCTGATACATCGTATGTACAAGAATAAAATGCACACTCTTCATCAGAGTGTCAACTACCATGAAAATCGTTTCGTGTCTCCTTTCTGTCAGTGGAAATCCAACTATAAATTCCATCGAAATGACCTCCCATTTTGAGTCTAGAATAATGTTTAGATATATTAATATTGTTTGATGTCTATGTTCAACCTTCACTTGATGACATTCTAGACATCACACCATGTAGCTAACTATGTCTGGTTTGATTCCCTTCCATAAGAATAGACGCTTAAGGTCTACCCTCATCTTCATGACTCCCAAATGAGCCATGTACATTTCTCTATGAGCTTCACTTAAGATCAAATTTATCAATTCTTTGTTAGGCTATATGTAAATCCTTCTGTTAAATATCAACAATCCATCGTTGTCTAAAACATAGCCTTCAAATTACGGTACCATCATGGTATCTTGTCCAATATTTTCTTTAACTTCCTTGTACCGATCATCGTCTTTCTGTAATGATAGAATATTTTCTTGAAGATTTGTCTTAAGAGGCATTACCGAGAATATGCATGGTCTCTGACTCAATGCATCTGCCACTCTGTTCATCGTTCCTTTAATGTAATAAATCTCAAAATCGTATTCGCTAAGTAATTATGACCAACACCTTTGTTGCATGTTCAAGTCACTATGTGTAAATATATGCTGCAATCCACAATGATTTGTCTTTAGTTCAAATTTCCTTCCAATCAGATAGTGTCTCCAAACTCTCAAGGCATATACAATTTCCAATAACTCAAAGTCATGTGTTGTGTAGTTCTCCTCATGCCTTCTCAATTTCCTTGAAATGTAAGCGATTACTCGAC
>ML798943.1:146263-158080 GCA_009831015.1 Picea engelmannii | reverse complement strand
ATTGATGTCAACCCTAGTCATGGGTTTTGGACCGCAAGATTGATAAAGGTATTTGGACATGAAGGACAATGCACATGCATATACAACACCCATGAATGGATAGTATACATCATGTTGTTTTTGGTGGTATGTGGCATGTCACGGAGATCCTCATGGTTGAGGAGAAATGATTTTTTGAATATGACAAAGTGAATTGAAGAAGGAAGTACATGTAGGCCCTAAAGATAATTAAAGAAAAGAATTACAAAATAAGAAAGTGTCAGGTCAGCCCTAATGTTAAAAGGAAATGACATAAATGGTATAAATAAACATCATTATACATTCATTTGATACAAGTCAAATTTCAGAGGAAATAAGAAGTAAAGAAGGCCTGATTTCAAGGGAGGATGAATTCTTTTGGTGATGTGTTCTAAGGTATGTTATTTTTCAGGTCATCTTACCATTTTTGCAAAAACCATTTTATAGAACGATTCAGATGGTGAAATTGCTATGGTATTGAGAAGACATATCAAGGTACCTCTAGTAAAAAAATCATCTCTTGATTCGCTATAATTATGGAGATACACTCTGTGGAAGATAGGGTTTGTGACCAATCCCGAAGCTAGTCAATAAACAGGTGTTCTGGGTAAAACAGTCATAACTTCTTCATAGAGAATCCAAATGAAGTGGTACAAATTTCATTGGAAATATTACGGACTATAGTTTCTTGTGTGGGAGTTTCAGAATCGGATGTTAATTATTGAGCGCGGGGCATTCTATGCAATTTCGGTGTCCTGAATAGACCAGAATTGAATAAAGTCTACCATTCTTTCTATAACCTCTTTTTGGGGAGGATTCAAGGAGTGAAAATTGGAGGAGTTTCAGAGAATAAATTGAGTAATATTATCTACAGGATCAGAGTACTCCAAGAATTGAAGAATTGCAGAAATTGAAGAAGTCTCAGGAAGCATTATCAGGTTCTATGTGATGATTGGTTGATGATGATGATTTAATGTAAAGTTTTATTATCTCTCATATATTCTTGGGTGGAAGGAAGGGGCAAGGATGGAGAGTTAAAATCTCTCTTGATATTTGAGGATTGCATCTTCATCTTGGAGGTTTATCCCTCCCTTTACATTTGGAAGCTGTAGCTACCTCTGGAAGTCATTACTTCCCTTGAACAAAAACTATTGATTATTTCTCATATATTGTGCATGGTGTATTGTGGTGTATTGGTGTAACTCTTATACTATTGTTCATTGCTCATTGGATATAATTGAATGATTTAAGTATAAGTTGAAAAAGGTTTTTAAATTGTACTTGATACTGATTCACCCCCCTCTCAATATCAACAACAAACTTCTTATTTTTCTTTTTCAATTTTGTGATCGTATTTGCTATCTTCGAAAAAGATTCGATGAACCGTTGGTAATATCCTGCTAAACCCATCAAGATGAATAATTTTTGTTCGTTTGTCGTTGCAGGCCATTCCATAATATCCTCTACTTTCACTGGATCCACAACGATACCTTCACCAGATATGATATGCCCTAAGTAATGAATCTTCGAGTTGTAAAGAGAACATTTCAATAGTTTCCCGTATAATTTTCTTTCTCGTAGACACTACAACACCAATATTAAATGTTCATCATGTTCTTCCTTTGTCTGAGAATAAATCAACATGTCATCAATAAATACTTGAACAAGCTTGTCCAAGTATTCATGAAACACCCCATTAATCAAGCTCATGAATACCCCCAGGGCGTTTTCCAGTCAAAAAGGTAGAATTGTAAACTCATAGTGTCCGAACCTCATCTTAAATGCGTCTTTAGGAATATCTTGCTCTTTAATTTGTAACTGGTGATATCCCGATCTTAAGTCAATCTTTGAAAACACAGTTTCTCCTTTCATCTAGTCGAAAAAATTGTCTATTCTTGGAAACATATATTGGTGCTTGAACGTTTCCTTGTTCAATTAATGGTAGTCAATACAAATTTTCCATGATCCATCCTTATTTCTTACGAAAATAACTGGCACACCCCAAGGTGACACACTTGGAAGTATAAGTCCCAAGTCCAACAATTCCTTCAATTGCATTTTCAACTCCTGTAACTCAGGCGTTAACATTTGATATGGCATTCTTGTTATCGGGTTAGTTCTAGGTTTCAATTCGATTGTAAACTCCAACTCTCTTTTGGGAAGAAAACCTGGTAACTCTTCTGGAAACAAGTCTACAATATCTTGTACTACTAGAATGTTTTCTAATCCTTCCTCCTCGCTCTTTTCATTTAGCGCTAAGATTGCATATAACTTACATCCCTTGCGCATGCTCTTCTGTAGTTGTAGGGAAGAAATGAATCTCAAGGATAGTCCCTGGTTTCTTCCTACAATAACTCTTCTCTTTCCCACATCATATGTCAAACTTAACCGTTTTGTCTTACAGTTGAGTATCGCATCATGCGATTCCAACCATTCCATACCGATCACAATGTCATACGATTCTAAGATCATGACATACAGGTTGGATTTCATTAAAAAATATCCCAAGTTAATGCTGCAGTCAGTACCTTTCCTCCAACCTTCTATTTGATACTCAAATCCATTTCTACGTATATAAACTCATCTTTCTCGACTTCCTTTACCTTAATTCTCTTTAGCGCTTCACTAGAAATAAAGTTGTCTGTAGCACTTGGATCTATCAAAATACTGAAAGTTTGGTGAATGATTGTACCTGACATATCGAGCATGGTGGAACAGTGCTCGGCCTGGAAGTTGTTCACCACTGCATGAATCCTGTGGGCCTTGCCCAAATCTCCAACTGTAGTGTGTCCTGTAGATTTGGCCCATCTGGCCTTCTCAATCAGATAGTCTCGCTGGTAATGTGGCTCTCCACATGTCCAACATCCGGTCTTCGGTCTAGTATTCCTAGTCCTTGAAGTAGAAGTTGTTGGCCTACCAGTCTGAGATATTTTTATGTTCTACTGAACAAGATGAATTTGTTGTTGTTGTTGATGATGCAATGGTTCTATGTAAGGAGTCCTCTATTTGGGAGTCTATTGTCATGGTGTTATGAACATAGGCCCTCTAGGAATATCTCGATGCCCTGAAGTCTGTCTGGCTAGAGTCTGATATTGTTGCACCCCTGACGTCGTCTGTCCTGTATTTCTTACAGGAGTCCTTCCCTAACCCCCACTGTTTATCTCTTCCTAAGCTATGAGGGCTTTCTGTACTACCTCATGCAAAGTCTGTGACATTAAGATCCTCACTTTCGCACAAATGTTGAAGTTAAGGCTGAACACAAACTTGTTAACCTTTAGCTTCTCCGTGTTTAGATGTGGAACATACCGAAGTAGCTCCATAAATTAGCCTCATACTCTGGCACCGTACGACCACCCTGTCGTAAGGCATTGAAATCATTGAGCTAGCGCTCAATGAATTCCTCTAACAAATACTTTTCCTGGAACTGCTCCTCGAACAATTCCCATGCCACATCTTCGGCGGCCATATTTAGTTGAGGTAGGAGAGTCTTCCACCATAGAAGAGCACTCCCCTTCACCTGAAATACCTCCATGTAGACCTTCATGTTGGATTTCTAGTCACGAAATACAAAGCACATCGCCATGTTCTCCAACCATGCCTCAATGGTTGATCCGTTTGTGGCACCAATGAACTCGAGAAAATTCACCTTCTTGAGTTCTCTATGAATTCTACCACTACCAGCTGGAGTGCATTGTGAACCCTCATTGGGTATAGATGCTTAGGCCTCATCTCTATCTAGTGAGTTAATCAAGGCCTCTGACATCCTCTGAAAGACCTCATCAAACCAACCACATCTCCCATAGCAAGTTGCTCCTGACCAATGACTTTCTCTTCTCCTTGGGGGTTAGACCCCTCTGGCATGTATTCTACTAGAGGAGTCACACCTCCTCCCCTAGCACCATGTCATCTACCTCCACTATTTCCTCTAACTATGATTACCTGGATGGAAAAATTTCAAATTTTAATTAGGGATAAGTTTTTAATCAAATGTTTAATACAACGGAAGGCGTAATGGTCCAAAGTCACAGGGTTGAACTCGCTCTGATACCATATGTAACGTTCCCTCCATTATGACAACACTAATGATTACAAAATGAGGTAAAAAAATTTTGAAACAAAAGTTGCGACAAGTAACATGCATCACAACATAATTCAATAAGTACAGAATAAATTTCATCACAGTCAACTGTAAGAAAAATCACTATCATTAACTCAACCATATCACATAAGATAACATAAATGGAAGCTACCCGCCCAACCTATCCTGCATAGTTAGGACCTACAAGACACATAAGTGACGCTCAAGTCCAGGATTCATCTGATTGATTTTGACCACTTAAGGTCTCAGGAATGGCGACTGTTATGAGGAACAAGGAGGTGTCTAAATCCCATTAATCCAATCATAAGCAAAAAATTAAGTCTAGAGTGACCATCATATTTATCCTTTAATTCCTGATGTGCAATGGAACACTCTACTATACTTAATCAATATTATATGCAAAATCAAGTGCAATAAAGTCAGAGGATAATACATAACATGTGAACCACAAGGGAATAATTACATCATAGGAAATAATAAGGATCTAATTATAATCTGCATTAGTATCTTGTCAAATTAGGCTCAACAAGGTCAAGCATCAATCAAGATTCAACATTTGCATTCAATATAACCTCTATGTAGCTCAACCGTGTACCTTAATAACATGCTAAATCTTACTTAAGAATACTTAAAATTTCAAATGCTAGATACACTTCCGATCATAAAATCCCATAAGAAGATTAAATACCTTTTTTAAGCACAACATAAGGATTTCAATACCCTTTTAAGTACCCTCTTTAACTATTAGAAGTCAATCCTAAGTAGCAATAAAAAGTAATTAAGTTGCATGCATAAAATTTAAAGAATTATGAGAAGGCCCATCCTTATTAACCCATATATATGAAGATTAGCGTTACTCTACCTATTAATTACACATTTAAGGAATCAAAGAGGATATACTTCCTTTGAACTATACCTATCAACTTAATTCCTTGTTATATTACATACCAAAAAATATTAAAGAGGTCACATCAATTTAACAATATAAGACGTTGCGCCAACTATCATATCAAAGTAAAGGACTATAAGTTGACATCATAATAAATAACACATCAAAATTTCAACTAATCACAAAACCATTTAAGGGACTAAGAGGTTAACTCATATTGGTTTTTTCATTAAGGATTCACATGTTAGATGTCAACTTCATATAAGGGAAATGAACGAGGAGTAAATTACTTCAAATTTAAAGTTATAGTGGACAAGCTAACATGTCAAAATGTTAAGTTTTAAGACTGGCTTTGAAATGATGTACAAAACTAAGTATGTGTGCAAACTTAACAATTTAGACGATCACTGTAATCGACTTCTGCCTCATGTAGGATCTCCAAACTCTTCTGATGCAGGAGCATCATCATCAACGTGCAAGTGGAGGACAACTCAACGCCCTAGCATTCATTTTGAAGTGATTTATAATTTTAAGGATGGCGAATCATATAAATATATTGAAAGGATTGTAATTAAAGTTCTTAAATGATAAGAGGTTGAACCATCACATGAGATCGATGGAGATTGTATTTTCTTTAATGTAATTAATAATAGTACAGATCTGAAGCATTCACTCTTATCTGTCTGTACCCATCCTTTATTGTAATTAGACTTAGTGGTTGAAATATTTTACTTTGATAAGATAGCACTAAGGCTGTTGGAGGGAAAAATCTCTATGAGCCCTTTTTTTATAAATATAGGTATTGTATGCCTAAAGGAGGCTACTAAAAGTTATTGAAGTTGTTATTCTCAAGGCTATTGGAAGTTATTGAAGTTTTTATTGTCGAGGTTGCTGAAGATTATTGCAGTTGTATGAGCCCATGTACATACCATTTGAATGAATATAACAAAGAAGCGTTGATACAAAATGTTTGGTATTGTTGTTACTGTGTCTATCTGAATGAATGGTAGGACTTCTGTTTAATTGTATTCTTTGTTATTACTTGTTCTTATGTTATGAATGCATTACATGGTTGAATGTATGAATATGTGAGGATCATATAAGTTTCAATTATTTCTCTTCTACGAGCTCATGCAAGGAGTGTATAGTGTCCGCAAGGTGTGCATTGACAGAGTCTAGTTTGACTCAGAAGCTCAGGAGAGATAAAGTGAAGCTTTATTTTCAAGGAGTGCATAGTGTCCGCAAGGCGTGCGTTGACAGAGTCTAGTTGAATCAAAAGCTCAGGGGATATAAGGTGAAGCTTCATTTGCAAAAGAGTGTATAGGACCACATAAGGTGTGCGTAGGTAGAAACAAACTCAATGTCATATTGTTCATGAGGAACAATTGAGTTGTGTAAGAACTATTGCAAGGAGTGCACAGTTGCCCATATAGGGGCTAAGTTGAAAGAAACCTATTGCAAGTTGTGCACAGGGTCTATTTTTGGCTAATTTTCGAAGAAGTCGTTCTGAGAGGTGAAAGGAGCGTGTAAGAAGAATCATTTTGAGAAGCTTAAAGTTTCAAGGAGGAACATGCTCAGAAGAGGTAGTGGATGGAAATTATTTATTAGGGAGGAGCCCACTGAAAATTTCCCAACCAATGAGCAAGATCCATTCAGAGGAATCATGATCTTTCCAGACTGTAAGATATGGGAGAGTTGCATGGAGGATAGTCTTAGAGTCCTTCAAAACTCCATGGATTCAGAGGTTTGGAAGTGTTTGAGGAGCGGGATCACCGAATTCCCGAAGAAGTGAAGAGAAATCTGGACTGTTGGATCTGGAAAGGACACGTGGTGGAGATCCGTGTGCTTTGAAGGAAAGAGAGAGTGGAGGAATAAAAAATCTTGAATCCAAAATTCTGGAGTCAATCGTGGCCATCGATTTGAGAAGGACATGCATCATTAGATCATGGGATGTAGAAGTGTGTACTTTGGAAAAGAGAGGAGGAACAAGATTCGTTGATAAACGAAGGGACACATGGAGAGTGGAGATTTACTCTGGAGGATTGACACTACGGGATAAATAGAAGTAGAGGAGCGTTGACTTGAAGTCATCTGAAGTAGGAACAAGGGACACATTTCAACCTTTGATAGAAGTGAGCACATGGCATCCAATCCGTAGCTCCGGTTACAAGTCACTTCGGGGAAAAAGGTGGTTCGAACTCTCGTAACCCACGAAGCCGGAGTCCCAAAGTGAATAACATCCGCTGGCTGTAAAAGAAGTGCATGCCATAGATTTCTGTTTGGGTCATTTCCCTGGTCCGAAATTCAGACGATTAAGATTCATCTCACTTGAAATAGCCAAATCCTGAAGTCGCGAAGGGGACGAGGCTGAGGTTATAGCCGATGGACATAAGGATTAAGGGCCTAGCAGAGGAGCTAGAAATCACCATTCAGAGTTACCATAAGCATAAGATAAAGCGTGTGCAGGGGAATCAAACCTGTGTTGGTAACCAAAGAGGGCCTATGAGAATCAAATTATGGGTCTGGCAGAGGCTCAAAGATATGATTCGGCTCAGTGAATTGAATATCCTTGACCAAGAGGTCAAGTAGCCACGAGGAGAGAGGGGGTCTACATCAAGTGGTATCAGAGCCTTGAATTGTGCTCTATGTAAAATAAGGAGATAGTTTGATAACATCAAGAGGTATCAGTGGAAAAAGTTTATTTGTAAGGTATGTGTGGATAAATCTCAACACCATGCAGCCTAGAAGATGTGCAGAGTGACTTGTAGAAAATCCAACTGTGGAAAGGGATATGAAAGAACTTCATGCATGATTATATTCTATGGAGAAAGCACAAAGAAGAGCACCTGATTCTAGAGATGTCAATGATGCAAAGAGCAAAGAAGTAGAAGTTGAAGAATCTGCAGGAGAAGATGTTGCAGCCAAACACTTGTTGAAATTTGTTGTCAAATTATGAGCCAGAGAAAAAATAGAAATCCCAATGTACGAAGGCAACTTAGATATTGAAGAATTGCTGGATTGGAAAGTCAGTGCAGGAGCTCATGGACATGAGTCCATGAATTTTTGTATAGAGGAGTATGATGCAGGAGCATCGTCATCAATGTGCAAGCGGAGGAAAAATCAACGCCCTAGCGTGCATTTTGAAGTGATTTTGAATTTTAAGGATAGCATATCATATAAATATCTTGAAAGGATTGTAATTAAAGTTCTTAAATGATAAGAGGTTGACTCATTGCATGAGATCGATGTAGATTGTATTTTCTTTAATGTAATTATTAATAGTACAGATTTGAAGCATTCACTCTTATCTATCTGTACCCATCCTTTATTGTAATTAGACATAGTTGTTGAAATGTTTTACTTTGATAAGATAGCACTAAAGCTGTCAGAGGGAAAAATATCTATGAGCCCTTTTTGTATAAATATATGTATTGTATGCCCAAAGGAGGCTGCTAAAAGTTATTGAAGTTGTTATTGTCGAGGCTATTGAAAGTTATTGAAATTGTTATTATTGAGGTTGTTGAAGATTATTGCAGTTGTATGAGCCCATGTACATACCATTTGAATGAATATAATAGAGAAGCGTTGATCCAAAATGTTTGGTATTACTATTACTATTTCTATCTGAATGAATGGTAGGATTTCTGTTTAATTGTATTCTCTGTTATTACTTGTTCTTATGTTATGAATGCATTACATGGTTGAATGTATGAATCTATGAGGATCATATAAGTTTCAATTGTGTATATTCTACGAGCTCATGTAAGGAGTTCATAGTGTCCACAAGGCTTGCGTTGATAGAGTATAGTTTGACTCAGAAGCTCAAAAGAGATAGCATGAATATTTATTTGCAAGGAGTGCATAGTGTCCACAAGGCATGCATTGACAGTGTCTAGTTGAATCAAAAGATCAGGGGAGATAACATGAAGACTCATTTGCAAAAGAGTGCAGAGGACCACACAAGGTGTGCATAGGTAGAAACACACTCAATGTAATATTGTTCAGGAGGAACAATTGAGTCATGTAAGAACTGTTGCAAGGAGTGAAAATTCACCCATAAAGAGGCTAAGTTGAAAAAAAACTATTTCATGATGTGCACATGGTCGAATTTTGGCTAAGTGTAGAAGAAGTCGTTCTGAGAGGTGAAAGGAGTGTGTAAGAAGAACCATTATAAGAAGCTTAAAGTTTCAAGGAGGAACAAGCTCAGAAGAGGTAGCAGATGGAAATCATTTAGTAGGGAGGAGCCCATTGAAAATTTCCCAACCAACGAGCAAGATCCATTCAGAGGAATCAGAATCTTTCCAGACCATGAGATATGGGAAAGTTGCACGAAGGATAGTCTTATATTCCTTCATCACTCCGTGTATTCAGAGGTTTCTAAGTGTTTGAGGAGAGGGATCTCCAAAGTCCAAAAGAAGTGAAGAGAAATATTGACCGTCGGATCTGGAAAGGACACGTGGAAGAGATATGTGTGCTTCAAAAGAAGAGGTCTTCGGAGGAAAGCAAGAGTGGCGGAACAAAAACTCCCAAAGCCGAACTTCCAAAGTCAACTATGGCCATCGATTTGAGAAGGACACATGTCATCAGATCGTGGGATCTGGAAGTGTGTACTTCGAAAAAGAAAGGAGGAATAGGAGCCGTTGATAAATGGAGAGACAGGTGGAGAGTGGAGATTTACTGCGGAGGATTGACACTATGGGAGAAAGAGAAGTAGAGGAGCGTTGACTGGAAGTCATCCAAAGAAGGACCAACAAACGCATTTGAATGGTCGATCGAAGTGAGAACGTGGTGCCTGATCTGTAGCTCCAGTTACAAGTCACTTCAGGGAAAAAGGTGGTTTGAACTCTGGGAACTCCTGAAGCTGGAGTCCCAAAGTGAATGACAACCCTTGGTTGTTGGATAAGCGTGGGCCGTAGATTTTTGTCTGGGGTGTTTCGTCCATCTGGAATTCGAAGGATTAACAATCAAATTCACTCGAAATAGCTGAAGCATGAAGTCATGAAGGGGACGAGGCTGAGGTTATAGCCCATGGACATAAGGAAGAAGGCCCTAGCAGAGGAGCTAGTGATCGCCATTCAAAGTTCCCAAAGAGGAGATAGCGCGAGATAAAGCGTGTAAGGGGGAATCAAACCTGTGTTGGTAACCAAAGAGGACCTGTGAGAATCAAATTCTAGGTTTAGCAGAGGACCAAAGAGATGATTCGAATCACTGAATTGAAGATCCTTGACCGGGAGGTCGCACATCCCCAAGAAGAGAGGGGGGTCTTCATCATATTCAAGGAATGCAACAGTAAGTAGATACAGGGTGTTAGCGTCAAAAGTCACTCCTAGATTGCTTGCAGGAGCAGAGCCTGACACCCATCAGTTTAATGTCACGATTTGTTTAAAAGGGGTGATCAAATGGAAGCAAACTCAGAACAGTCGTCTCAACTCAAAAACTAGGCCAGGCATGCACGGGTGAGTGAGGTCTTAGATAAACTTCAAACAGTGAGTTGTAGTAAGGGTGAGTAGGGGGAAAACTTGCATGAGAAAAGTGCGAAGGTCTATCATAAACATCAGGTTTGTAATAGACTGAAGGAGAAAGCATTTGAACGTAAGATCCTCTTACATTGAAACACAAAAACCCAGAGAATACAATAATGCCACAACAAATCCTTTATCATAACATCACTGCAACAATCCACACGAATCATTTGATCATGAACTCTCTGATATTAGACGAAAACATAGATGGAAAAGGATAATTGTTTTTCATAAAACAAGAAATCTCAAACACAAATACACAACCCAGAGAACCAGGATGTCTACTGAAAATTTACAGTCGGGAGCTTAGCTATACCATCGATAGATACAAAAATGGAAAAAACGCCTTCATATACTCAGAACAACAACAACAGCGAAATCAAGACACTGCATTGAAGGCTTTGCGTCTGCATGGATTTCTAACAGTCAACCTCTGAGAGATCGTGCAACTTATGTCAGACGCAATCTAACTCTTTGACAGTTCCAAGGGCGAATCGACGTGCCTTTAATTCATTGTCGTGCTTTCCCATTATGGCGGAGGCGATGCCTAACCACCACCAACCGCTTCAATAACTACTTCATCGGGATTGAGGATGGCCCAGCCAACTCGGCACCTTCGGGACGTGGAGGGCCTCTCGCGCTGCCACCTGGAATAGCTGAATGGCTTGAAGAATAGGCATGGAAGCCGACACAGAAGATGGGGCACGACAACGGAGTAACGGGGCCAAAACTGCATGGGGAAGGAAAGAAGCGATGAAGTGTAAGAGAAGTGGCGGGGGGGGAGACATGTGGTGAAATACAACACGTGGAAGGAGCGAGATACAAGACATAATGGGTGCACTTGTGGTGGGAGGCAGACGTGGAATGAGGCGGGACACATGGCATGTAGTGGATGGATGGTGAAATGGGAAAAGGACCACGTGAACTAGAGAAGGGGAGAGTGACAGATGTCGGAATATGAGGGAAGGGTAAAAGGGCGTGAGCCTCATCGCACAGCCAGGAAGAGAACAGGTGGCAAGAGGGAGGATGGTCCATAAGCTGACATGATGGGAAGGGGGCCCACAAGGTTAATCGCTAGATGACAGAGGGTGCCTAGATGGCCTATGCACCGTTGATCCGGGCGCTTGAACTGCAGCCACCGAAGAGGTGCACCCCAGATTCCAGACCCCCCCCCTCCGCTTAAAGGTAGAAAGGCGGGGCCGGGTCCGGAATCGCCTCGCGCGCCGTTGATCTGGGCGCGTTGATCTTGACCGTCGAAGAGGTGTGCCCCGGATTCCGGACCCCCCCCC
>ML798943.1:124277-137160 GCA_009831015.1 Picea engelmannii | reverse complement strand
CCATCTAACTGAGTGCAATTCGATTTTTTTATTTCATTTTACCTACTGTGTGAACAACGCCTTGCTCTAGATCCAATTTTTGGGATATATATATATATCACTTTCCATCTAACTGAGTGCAATTCAATTTTTTTATTTCATTTTACCTACTGTGTGAACAACGCCTTGCTCTAGATCCAAGTTTGGGGAAATTTACGATTTATGTGATATATATATATACTTTTTAAAGAAAACCTGACAGTCAACTCTCTATCCAGAAATTGGTTTAAAGAAAAAACATACGGACACCACCGAAATAGTTAGAGTAGGAGGTCTGTCCAGTCACAAATTTTAATCCACCAAGAGTAATTCCCAATAAGAGAAGCATTTTGTGCAAGTCTAGTAGCAAGGGAATCATTCCAAATAAATTAAAACACAGGGAATCACTAATGGAATTCACCCCTAGTTATCCATGCATTATGAGCGTGTCTTGTAGAAAATAAAAACATTCAACGTCAAGCTTTATGCATAGGAACCCCCCAGGGACGCCATACTCAATTTCACATAATCAATGAAAGGTATTTTACCATTTAGTATTAGGCTACAATTTTAATTATCTACTCCATGGAGCAATCCAATAAAACATCACAACGGAAAATCATTCATTAGCGAAGCTGATAAAGGAAGAATTTAAATTCAGAGTCTCTATTTTAATAACTAAATGACATGCAACCAAGATTATTGCATGCAAACAACAAGTTCAAAATCATATTTCAAAACAATAAAGATCATCTCGATAACGACAAGCCACTAATTAATAGACAATAACTCAGTTTTATACTACATAGCGTCAACAGATGATTTAATTTAAAAACAACAATAATCCCATTTTATTACATCATGAACATGTATAAATACGCAGAGAATTTAACATACCACTGATCAATATCAAATCCATTACAACCATTCGAGATTACAAAAGTTTAACTATAATACAATAATAACTAGCAATTAAAATACCGTAGCCGACGAAAAGATGGGCCTGGAGATGATCTTCGGCAACTGGCATTCCATCCAACCTCTCTCTTTCTAATTGTTGAGACTTCACCGGTACCTCCCAACCAATGCTAGGGGTACTCTTCTTCCCCCTTATCCCCCCAAGCCGCAAAGGGGCCACACACACAAAACCATAAATACTATATCTCCAAGCTTACCTCACAAGGTAAAGCCACCACTCTATCTGAAGCTTAGTATCCCAATTCTCACAAGTAAAAACCAGTCAAAATAATTTTGGCAACATAACTTTAGCCATAACCAGTGTGATCCCTTTCCCATCTAGACCATTTTCTTTATAGGAATTTCCTTACTGACACATCCCCACATGCATAATCAATTTTATTTTTAATTCAATAAATTTTTATTATTCTCCCTCACACTTGTCACACTCTCCCCAAGTTGCACAAGTAATTACATATTTTAATTTAATTAAAAGTCAATTTCCCTCACATTTCCCAAATGCACTCCTTAAATCGCTCTTATTTGTCTCTTTATTCCCCAAATTCTCATTTAATTTTTGACTCCTTAGTAAATCCGAGTTAGAGTTAAAATAAGAGTCTTCTCCTAGTTAGACTAGTGGTAGCTATACTATAGATACCATTCTTTGTGTACACCTATTCTCTTATGCTTTATTCCTTTCTTATTTTAAAATTCCATTTTGGTATTTTCTTGCACACATGTGTATTAAATCAAATCCTTAGATTT
Organism: Picea engelmannii; assembly: GCA_009831015.1. Lineage (NCBI taxonomy): Eukaryota > Viridiplantae > Streptophyta > Pinopsida > Pinales > Pinaceae > Picea > Picea engelmannii. Next base: position 135,420 of record ML798943.1, on the reverse strand, counting down.
ATTTCACTTTTTCTTAATTCTTAAATTGATTTACCTCATTCCTTTTTAATTTAATTAATGATTTAGTTTAGTCTTCTTACAAAAATTAGACTTCGGATTAATCTTTTAGCATAGGATTAGACTTTTATTTGGATTTATAATTAATAAAATTTCACATTAATTATTCAAATCTCGCAAGGTCTAAATAATTTTCAAGGTTTATAATTATTCTTTCAAGGTTTTCTAGGTCACCTAGATTCATTGACTCAAGTTTTATTTACGTGATATTCCCTCCAAGACACACCTCCGTGCTCCAAGGGTGCCACTCGACTCTGACTGATTTTGGTAGTTGTCCAACCCTTGGAGTCAACACTCCATTCAGAAGACCTTGTGAGATACTAAGGGCTTCTAAGGAATAAGGACTCTGCCTTATTGCATGCCCCTTAGAATCTTCGTGAGTGATTGTCTTAGTCTTCCCTCACGACATTGTGGACCTCTCAAACTAGGTAATCGTTAACTTACAATTCGAGCCATGGTGGGAGTACTAGTAGGCTGTGACAGGGACATTGCCACACCTTTCCCTCAATATCTAGTTTCTATGCATGACTCCTTTACTCCTTATGTGAGTCATATTAGCAAGCATCGTCAACTTTCATCCATTGACAAAACATTGTCATTGATCCATATTCATAACCATACTAAATCAATCATATGACACATATGAGTAAAATGAAATACTCAAACAAAACAAAATCCACTCCCTGACTCAATCCGGAGCCCAAGGAGGTCCATTAATGCCATCAGCATCCACAATCTATCACTTGTCCTACACACTCATGTAAACTCGTCAATAGCATTTGTCAATACATATATATCAAATGACAATAAATCACAACCCATCAACTTCATCATAAAAATCCATAATTGGAACAAATAACCATCTTCTATAACCAAATCACTTGCACGCAAGTGTACTCAAAGAATAAGTCGATAACATATGCTCACAAGAGCGGGATGTTACAGAAATGAACCGAAAGGACCAATCAAGTGTTGAGATAGTTTCACTTACCTCTAACTTTTAACAAAAAATTTAAAATGCACAATGCTATTATATGTCTTTGTTAAATTGTTGGATACCATAGTGGCTACTAAAAGAGAATTGCACGAGTCAAACATGTTCTTATAATTCAGTTTGTCCTCAAACTATGAATCCGTCTCTGTTGGATCTATCAATTGAGAGAATACGTTTGATACAACAATATTTTAACACTTACCATATTTAAATAGGAATACCCAAAGAAATCAACTCCACAACTTTATAAAGATGATATGTTTCTTCATTAATGAGATAATTTAGTAAATTTGGGCTCTTCAGTACAAGATGATGCAAGATTAAAATAATGTTTTTCTAGAAAAATGATACTATTAGTAGTCCTTATTCCATTTCCTTGTTAATTTATCAATCTCAATTAATCCATACAGGTTGTCCTGATACTGCAAATTGCTCACCGATACTTTTTCTATAAGAAATTATCCTATATGGTAAACCCCATTATCCCTAATATTTTCTACAAGGAATTTCATCACATTTGAATCATCAAAATCAAGAATATTTGTGTTCTTTTATATCTTTGCAGGATTTGTGAATGCAAAATTTTCAGTTGTATTAGAGAAATTTCTTTATATCGTGTCATAGACAATATATGGATCCAACATTTTCCTTAAAATTTTACCCTGATCCTTAACTTTCTCTATATCTGATTCTTCTCTCTCACATATATGACTCCTAAGTCACGTGATATGCCTTTCCTGGCGAGTTTCTTTGTCTGTTGAAACATCCATTTCTTTGATATTACAGGTCCTCTCATTATTGTTTTCAATAAAGATCCCATCTCTACAGATTCTAAATATTTACGTCCCTTTGTCTCTACAAGAATTTCCAAAAGCTCCATATACACATTCTAAAGGTGTATCAGTTCCCATGTTGTTGTTCCTTCCACCCCTTCAAGAACATCATTTCATTTCAAATATGCATGACCTTGAATTACCCTTAGTTATCTCCATTTTTCTCACAATTTTTTTTACTTTACCATTTATCAACTATTTATTATCACCACGACAAGCATCTCCCTCAGATTCATTGTTATGTTTACTATTACTAGGAAAATTTGACTCTATAACATTTAATAATGCATCTATAAGTGATTCTTATTAGTATTATCAAAGTGATTAGTGTATAAGCACGATAAAATGTTGCACACTCTTGTTCATGGTTTTCTTACTATTTTTAACACACATGTTCTTAGGTTATTTCGATTCCTAGGGTTGTTCCCTTGTTGGATGATTTAACTACATATATGCTTACCAATACATATTAACTTTATAATCTAATAACCAATGTTGCAGATGTATACAATTGGTCTAGGGTGGGGTTCATCAATCATTTAACTCCCAAAAAACTAAAAATTAAACCCAAAATAAATTGAATACCTTCATATTTTTGGTCCTATGTTATGTAGGTCTATTGAGAGTCAGTCGGGTAGGCATAATCACTATTTTCACCTTGATATGGTTAGTTATGCATTGAAATAAACCAACATACCTAGATGGGTTTCCCCGCCATAAACACTTTGAAGCACAAGCCACATTCCTGCACTTGAAATATTCATCCTAGGCATGAAATGAAGAGGTACTTGAAGAGTAGTTATACATGTAGGGATTGAACCAATTGTGGTGCCTGCAAGGTGACTTGAGGCCCCATATGGCATCCAATACATTGCAGTGGTTCCATTGGGTCATGTGGTGGGGAGGTCCAGATGGGATTGGACTATCCATTGACCATGACTCCATGTGTACTAATTAAACTTGCATTAACAAGAAACATCCAAAATCCTTTGGGCATGTTTCCACTACTAGCCAAACCTGCAACAAGGGCCATATCCCACATGGAAGGAGTCATGGGTCTAGTTTGAGGGATCCTTGCAGTGCCTTCTATCTCATGTGTTCATCTTCTTAAATGATTGGAGAATTCTTTAGTCTCCTCCTTGAACAGATCCTATCAGAACCTCTTTCTCAAATAATTGTCAATGGAATCACCACCACAACCTACTTCTCAAATACTTGTCAATGGAATCACCACCACAACCTACAAGTCCTATCTTTGGCACCCATTTTTTCATATGATGATGATGATGCTTTGAGTCGGTGAGTAGATTCTCTTGATGGAATCCTAGCATGTGATAACCACCACCACCAATCTACAACCTATTATCCTTTGATTTCTTGTTTGTTTCTATTGCAAGTTTCATGGATGTCCCGTTCTCATAATTTTCCCACTCATTCACATCATGTGGCTAGTGGTCCAATATTACCCCCATGTACACATTAGGTCCTATCCCTAAGTTCCCATGGAAGGCCAAGGGTAGTGCTTTGGTGTGATGAGAAGATGAAATGATAGAATTTGAACTACAAAGTGATACATTCAAAGTTGAATAATTAGTAGGGATTGTTGCAGTTCTCATGGAATCTATAATTGTTGGTTCAACATGTTGTAGCTTCCATTCTATTATTTCTCCATTAAAATTGTGAACCAGTTCTCTTCTGAGCTGAAAACATCTAGCAACATATGTTGCAGTCATATGTATTCTCCTCCCTTTTCCATATACTTTAGTATGCCTATTCTTTGTTGATGAATACTTAGCTAGGGCCTTCTTTGGTTATAGGGATACAATCTCTTGCTTTTATTGTGAAGTAAATATTGAAGTTTCATTGTTTGAAGTAGTTGCAGAAGATATACTCATGGACAAGTATGCATCCACCGGCTGTGTGGATGGAATATTCATAGGAGAGTCTACTCTAGAAGCAATGGGAGTAGATGTTGACTTGTAAACTCGCCACTAATAACATACCCTGCAAATAGTTTCAAGGCATATTAAAAACTTATAATAATTATAATTAGTCGTTGGTGGGACCCCTATGAGAAAAATAAATGATGGTTTATTTTTAATTATTCCTAAGTTTAAATAAGTGTATGATTTCTAGCTTGTTACAAGATTCAAATTTATCATGATCTACTTCCACCATTGAAGAATCAATGTGTTCATCATCTCGGCTTGATTATCATGTTTTTCCATGAAATGGTAAAAGATCTTCTCATGAAATTCGTAAAGAAACTTTTATACACTTTGATCATAAAACTATATTGCATATTTGTTATGGCACATACATCTCTGTATCATAAAAACATAATTTGTTTTGGTTATGTTCCATGGTTATTGCAACAACAAATAATGTTATCCAAAATGTGTTGCTCTTATGAGTTATAAAAAAGTATCGATTATTTTATAATGTTTTGCATGCAAACATTGTTATGAAGGCATTCAAATTCCATGCTACAAATGTTACATATTGTGGTTTTGAGCTTTATTTTCATAACGTGTTATGTTGCAAAGGTGGAATAGTTGGTTATATATGTTGAAGTATTGGGTTGCATGGTGCATATGGTATATTTACTTATTCGTTGCAAGTGATGGATGACTCGGGCACCATAACCAACAGATTGCAATGGATCTTTTATTACTGTGATTAAACCTTTGGTCGTAATTTTGAGCCATCATTTACATGATATTTTTTTATGGAATTTACTCTGGCCAACATTGCATGTGGTCCCATTCTCAGTTGGAATGCTTTGATTGGTTGCTATACCTTTTTTGGAAAGTGGAAGTTTGAGTTGGCATAGGGTTCATTGCATGTGGGTTATGGAAATGACGTNTTTTTTATGGAATTTACTCTGGCCAACATTGCATGTGGTCCCATTCTCAGTTGGAATGCTTTGATTGGTTGCTATACCTTTTTTGGAAAGTGGAAGTTTGAGTTGGCATAGGGTTCATTGCATGTGGGTTATGGAAATGACGTAGTGATCGTCATACATTCAATATGCCATTACATAGGTTTTGTCACCCTTATCTCACTTTGGTTTTGGCATTGTTCATTTGATTTGTTTGGAATTTTTCTATTGTGGCATAGTTTGGTTACAAATCTCAAACCTTGACAGTTTCATAACCATTTGCACCATTCTTCCATGAATATTTGAAGAACTTGTGAAGGTATGTAGAGTCTATCTCATATTTCATGAGATGTAAGTTTATTTTGCAACAATAATTTTAAGAGTGGCTCTGTGTTAATTGGTTTTTGGGTGTGCTCTTTCTTTCCCCTGCCTTAAAATGGATCTTGAATACCTCTACAAAACAAAATTGTGTTTTTTCCTTCATATACAAACTTTGTGTGTTTGTCCCTCCTCTTTTGGAAAGAATTTGGTTAATCTGGGTGTAAATTCAAGTCTTAATTGCAAATAATTTTTTTTTATAGGATCAACCCAAAAAAACCTATCTCAAGACATTGAAAATAAAACTGGTATTAATCTTATGAAGCTTAACCTCCGCTATGAAGCAATTTTATAACCAATTTTTTCCTATGATAGTCACACTTGCACCCTTGCTAATTCTCTCTATTTTCGAAGCCAACAGTTTTAATGAAATGAGATTTCTATGGTGCGAGTGTTCTTCAAATGGAATCGTAATATCCATGGTAAATTATTTGTTGTCTATCAACGTTTCAGATACAAAACAATATTTTGGGTCAATTCTCAAGAAAAGGTTCAAGTTTTAGAAGTTAACTCAACATATTGGAATAATGGCGGTATAAGGAAAATCTATAACAGTTTAATGGTATCAACTCACATTTTACATAGATAATTTCTCTGAAAACACAAACTAATTTCGGTTGCATGACTCTAAATGTGAGATAACAGTTGGTTCTGTTCATCATATTTCCAAACCCTATATATTTTAAACCTTGTACACAATTTTGCGAAGGAACTTAATGCCCAGTTATGAACCCTCGTCGATTTTATTGATTTATATAGTCTTTGGTTTAAATTTTTGATGAACCTGAGTATAAATGTTTAGGCAAAACCCTCACATCATATTTTGAAGCTTGGGCCATAAAAAAATCTTTGAGTTTGTTTTCACCCAAAATAAATGTTGTTGAAGTGGTCGGGCTTGACCTGTGTGCTCATATATGTACACAAAGTTTTTGGGTAGGTTACAGTCTTGATAACTTCTGGGTTTTGAAAGTATGACTTGGAAAAATGTATGCATGTGTTATAAAGTCAAGATTGATAGAATTGTTGAATGGTTTTGAAACCCTATCAGTATGAAATACATTTGGAAATGTATAGTTTTTGAGCTGTTGAGCCCGAATAAATTGTTTATACAAAAAAATGTAGAAACCCTCGTATCAAGTTTTGGATTCGATTCGTATGAAGACTCCTTGTTTTGATTGGATGAGTTTGAATTCATTTTTGGAGAAAGGAAACATTATTTAAATGATTCAGTGCTCAACATTTATAGTCAAGTCCCACGTAATATTATTGGGTTATAAATAACTTTATGCACAGTTTGGTTGCTACGAACAACTTTTGGAAACTTAATGGATTAGTTGTTGAGTTTTGGTTAAACGTGTCTATTTTGGTTTAATCATATATAAAATTTGTTGAAAAAAAATCTATGTTAATAGCACGAGCTATTAATTAGGATTTGACACAATTGGTTACTTGGCCTACATATAATGAAAGGATTGGATTACTATTTGATGGCTGATGATTACAATAATTTAAATAATTGTGAGTCCAAATAAATTGTTTGTAATTAGGTTATAAGTATTAATGGAACATAAGTATTTATTTATTTATTTATGAGCACAGTACCAGATCCTCTCATTATTTCATTTTCCATGAGTTATTCCCAAATTCCTAAATTCATCTTTCATTTAAATTCCGTCTTTTCTCCCCCTGTTGGACAAAATAAAAAATATTTTTTATTAAAAGGAAAAGTTGTTGGTAGTTGACATGAATGATTTTCAAATTCACGAGGAATATATATTGGTTGTTGCATGTATGATTAGAAGGAAAAATCAAAAGAAACATTGTCAAGTGTTTGTCTATGCATGAAGTTAGAAATTGAATCACAAGCTCTATTTTATAAAAGAGTACAATTACATGATCATTTGTTCATCATCCAAATACAAGTCTATGATGACAAAAATGATGAATGTTGAAAGAAGGTCATCTAGAATATGTTTGGAAATGACCGTTTTATTTATTTTCAGGACCAATTCCTTTCATACTCCCACTTTACATAAATTATTCCTAAAGTCCCAATACCATTTTTTCATTTAAATTCATGTTCTCCCCCCTGTTATATAAATAAATTTATGAATTTTGAAAGAAGGATAGTAGACATATTATCACTGTATTTGAATGATATCTGGAATTTAATTGAACTAAGAAGTGAACAAATGGATTGGCATGACAAATTGTTGATTGGCATTGGGCACAAGTATAGATATTTTGGATAAAAGTTGACAACTGATATGTTATGATTATGAACATGTACCCCTTTTTCTCATCATTTACTTTCACTTTACATTCATTAAAAAACCCTTTATCTTGCCAATTTCATTATAAGTCTCATGTTCTTAAATAAATATCAGTTTGTGGAAGAATAAGAGTTATGAAGTTTGGATATGTTTCAAAACAAAGAATTTTGTTTGATCCCGGGATACTTTCCCTCACTTCACCCTGGCTGATTGCATGCTTGATTGTTGATTGAATCAAAGCCACTTTTAAATTATGTTAAAAGAAAAATTATATTTGATGATTTATGTGTTGTTTTATGAATACTCTAATCCATTCTTCATCATCAAATAAACAACATTTTTCAACCATGGAAATAACCAATCTAACAGAGATAACAAGGGAAATAGAGATAATCAAAATAGAGAAAACAAGCTACTTGGCCTAGGGGAAGAAATAAAAGACTTAGATTCTTTGTCCATTTTAATGCGGACTCTGGATAATTTAATCAAATCTTGAAAATTGACCTTCTTAATCTAGATTGTCAATGGTATTTTAATTCTCCTCCACCAACTATCAGATCCAGTTACAATCTCATCCTATCATCACTGACATTCCTGTAGAACTACATGTGTCCATGGAACCTGAGATTCCAGTTAATTATGGATGGAATGGAGTATTCAATGATCCTTAAGTTTATTTCAATGGTTGGCTCATTGTATCATTACCACTACCTCCACCTCCTCCTAAGCAGCCACTTCAGCCTATTATTTCTACGACCTCACGTGAATTTTCATCTCAACAATCTAAAGAAAAAATATCATTAGTGCATGAGCCCAAACCAAGCAAAGGAAAGTAGCTTGTCTACTCACCTAGCTCTGGTTCATTAAAACATTATTCCCATTTTGTTAATTTCCACTCCATTCCTCATAAAATTGAAGTAGGAAATATCAGCTTTGGTGATATGCACCTTGAGGCATCAACAAATGAGAACAAAAATCCTGCTAAGAAAAACTTGCAGACACCCAAAGTGACACCATCTCAAAGAAGTGTACAAAGGAGGAAAACCTCACACAAAAAATATGAATTTTAATTTTATGATGTTTCTTTTCTTTGCAATTTACTATTAGACATATATACACTCTTATTTGTGGATAACAAACAACACTAATCTATTTTGGTCTTATTTGAATTATTTTTTGGTAGTCACAAGTGTATTTATGGCATGATTATTATTTGTAGGGTGATGTATGTGCATTTATGAAAAGACATACATGTTAAATTATGGAATTACAAGGGGATATTGAAAATTAAACAATAAAGTTAAATAGGGGTCCCCATCTACTAGTTATTATTTATCAAAATCCTTTATTATAATTATTTATTAAAAGTTGTCCCACTTAACTAAAGGTTAGTTAACTACTTAAATAAAGGTAGTTGAAACTAATCAAACAAAATTTTGGAGAATTAAAGGAGGAATTGATGGAGGGACAAAAGAGAGAAATAGAGAGACAAAAATATGATAAGTTTTTCTCTTGTTCTGAGTTGAGATTTCATTTATATTCCATTAATTTTTGAATTACATAATGGTCGAATCTTCTTGTTGACAATAGGGTTTTATTGAAGGTGGAAATAAGAAAGACTAAGAAGCATATAATTTTGACATGCTTCAAAAGGTCAATCATTTGTTTTGATAGTCTATTAATTGTAATTTGATTTTTGAATTAGTTTTTCAGTGTTGATTAAAATTATTTTGCAGAGTCAAGATAGTGGTGCATTTGTGGCTTGTTGATCTGGTATTCTTAGTCTTAGTCTTTTCTTAGAATACATTAGTGGTCTATGTGTGATGTAGCATTCCAACTTAGACTTATAAGTCTAACTTTGGTCCTTACCCATGTAGGGGTATGAAAATAAAGTTTTTATGTGTAATTTGGAATTGATTCAATGAAATCATTGTTGGTTTTTTATCTCATCTTTGGACTTGACATGTAATATTGTATTAGATATTTTTTCTTGATTAATTTTCAAGTCTATTATAAACATTAAATACAATCATTTTTCTTATTTTCTCTTATAAAAAAACATATACATAAACCAACATCAGGCCCAATGTAACGTCCTCGATCACCCACAGGCCGGGGTACACCACCTTCAAGCCCACCCTTGGACTTATTTCTCTTACCGATACCTTTTTAAATTAATAAGGACACATAAAATAAAAGATCTAACGACATGCACAACAATAACCAATAAGCATGCATATTATAAGATTCAATTAAATGATAAATAAATACACAACATAATACATTCATATATAGATAAATAATACCATAACGGAGAGCACTTATCTTTATAAAAGATGACACCAAATGGTTGCAGAACAAGGAAGTTCCACCCAACCGTAGACACTATTGCTCCAAATCTCAACAACAGTGTCACCCTTGGGCCAGGGCTATGAATCCACAAGGACGGTTCCAGAGTGTTATTTGGCTTCCCAAACCAGCCAACACTCAAGCTCTCATAGGCCTTCCCAACACACACAACAAACCAAGTACACATCTCTCTTCTACCCAGCTTGCACCACCCATGATAATGGACCTCCACCCTTCTCTGTCACGCAGTCCCTCAAGCAGTCCTTCTCCTTCTAGGGATCCAACGCAACTGGTCCAAAATCTCCATCCTGGAACTCTCAGGACTCGTAGCTGTGAACATATATGGACACATGCCAATGCATCTCAGACATGTAGGCCTCAAGTCATGGCTAGATTACACCAACGACCTCTACAACCAAGGATACCATGGCTTCTCTTCAACAATTCATTTTCCTTTCCCAAGCCAAGACACAAGTGAGGATGGATAAATGAGTGATAGGTAAGGATGAGATGAATGAATGAGTGATTAAGTGAGTGAACGAATGAACCAGTGAGAAAGTGGATGAGAGAATAAGAAAATAAAGGAGAGAATGAGCAAATGAGCGAACGAGCCATCAACCAACCCCCCAACAGACTAGGGGAGAGTTTAAGTATTTCACGGGGAATCAAGAACCTCCTGTCCCCCCCCAAGAAGCTCATGTAACTGATCCACTCCCTTAGACAAAAGGGTAATTAAAATAGGAAATAAACAATTATTCCCTCAAGCCCCCTATCTTGTGGAATCATAGCCCCCTATAACTCTAGTCCTTGTCCGCCTAGCAGCCTGCAATGTGTTTATTATTAATAATGATCAAAACATTACATTTCTTAGGCACACTGGTCTCTTTTAATTGTTTGGGGGGGCCTCTGGCCTCTTGACAATTAACAAAATACATTATTTAATATGGGGCTCAAAACCTGGGGTGTTACATCCCCTCCCTCTTATTTTGGCATTTTCCTCAGTGCATATACAAAATAGAGATCAAAATCTCAAAATGTGTTCAAAAATTTGCGGGTACTCTACCTGCATGGCATATTCATGCTCCCAGGTAGCATCTTCAGGACCATAGAAGATCCACTAAACTATTACTAGCTCTATAACTTGATTACGGAGCATTTTGACCTTTCTTTCTGTAGTGTACCAATTGCTCAGATACCAATTTGTAGTGTACCCTTCACTACCCAGGTTTCCCAACCTCACAGTTTACCATTCCTTACATGGAACTATAAGCAAATGCATTTAAACACAATTAAACACACTTAAATTACAGAGTGAAACATATCTGGGTACTGCTATAATTAAATGTTCCATAGCATTCATCATTAATTCATTTACACA
>ML798943.1:80706-111586 GCA_009831015.1 Picea engelmannii | reverse complement strand
AGCCACTCTTAAAATTATTGTTGCAAAATAAACTTACATCTCATGAAATATGAGATAGACTCTACATACCTTCACAAGTTCTTCAAATATTCATGGAAGAATGGTGCAAATGGTTATGAAACTGTCAAGGTTTGAGATTTGTAACCAAACTATGCCACAATAGAAAAATTCCAAACAAATCAAATGAACAATGCCAAAACCAAAGTGAGATAAGGGTGACAAAACCTATGTAATGGCATATTGAATGTATGACGATCACTACGTCATTTCCATAACCCACATGCAATGAACCCTATGCCAACTCAAACTTCCACTTTCCAAAAAAGGTATAGCAACCAATCAAAGCATTCCAACTGAGAATGGGACCACATGCAATGTTGGCCAGAGTAAATTCCATAAAAAATATCATGTAAATGATGGCTCAAAATTACGACCAAAGGTTTAATCACAATAATAAAAGATCCATTGCAATCTGTTAGTTATGGTGCCCGAGTCATCCATCACTTGCAACGAATAAGTAAATATACCATATGCACCATGCAACCCAATACTTCAACATATATAACCAACTATTCCACCTCTGCAACTTAACACGTTATGAAAATAAAGCTCGAAACCACAATATGTAACATTTGTAGCATGGAATTCGAATGCCTTCATAACAATGTTTGCATGAGAAACATTATAAAATAATCGATACTTTTCTTTTAACTCATAAGAGAAACACATTTTGGATAACATTATTTGTTGTTGCGATAACCATGGAACATAACCAAAACAAATTATGTTTTTATGATACATAGATGTATGTGCCATAACAAATATGCAATATAGTTTTATGATCAAAGTGTATAAAAGGTTCTTTACGAATTTCATGAGAAGATCCTTTACCATTTCATGGAAAAACATGATAATCAAGCCGAGATGATGAACACATTGATTCTTCGATGGTGGAAGTATATCATCATAAATTTGAATCTTGTAACAAGCTAGAAATCATACACTTATTTAAACTTAAGAATAATTAAAAATAAACCACCATTTATTTTTCTCATAGGGGTCCCACCAGCTACTAATTAAAATTATTATAAGTTTTTAATATGCCTTGCAACTATTTGCAGGATATGTTATTAGTGGTGAGTTTACAAGTCAACATCTACTTCCATTGCTTCTAGAGTAGACTCTCCTATGAATATTTCATCCACGCAACCGGTGGATGCATACTTGTCCATGAGTATATCTTCTTCAACTACTTGAAACAATGAAACTTCAATATTTACTTCACAATAAGAGCAAGAGATTGTATCCCTATACCCAAAGAAGGCCCTAGCTAAGCATTCATCAACAAAGAATAGGCATACTAAAGTATATGGAAAAGGGAGGAGAATACATATGACTGCAACATATGTTGCTAGATGTTTTCAGCTCAGAAGAGAATTGGTTCACAAGTTTAATGGAGAAATAATAGAATGGAAGCTACAACATGTTGAACGAACCATTATAGCTTCCACGAGAACTGGAACAATCCCTACTAATTATTCAACTTTGAATGGATCACTTTGTAGTTCAAATTCTATCATTTCATCTTCTCATCACACCAAAGCACTACCCTTGGCCTTCCATGGGAACTTAGGGATAAGACCTAATGTGTACATGGGGGTAATATTGGACCACTAGCCACATGATGTGAATGAGTGGGAAAATTCTGAGAACAGGACATCCATGAAACTTGCAATAGAAACAAACAAGAAATCAAAGGATAATAGGTTGTAGATTGGTGGTGGTGGTGGGGAAATGGTTCATGGTGGTGGTGGTTATCACATGCTAGGATTCCATCAGGAGAATCTACTCACAGACTCAAAGCATCATCATCATCATATGAAAAAATGGGTGCCAAATATAGGACTTGTAGGTTGTGGTGGTAATTCCATTGACAATTATTTGAGAAGTAGGTTGTGGTGGTGATTCCATTGACAATTATTTGAGAAAGAGGTTCTGATAGGATTTGTTCAAGGAGGAGACTAAAGAATTCTCCAATAATTTAAGAAGACGGACACATGAGATAGAAGGCACTGCAAGGATCCCTCAAACTAGACCCATGACTCCTTCCATGTGGGATATGGCCCTTGTTGCAGGTTTGGCTAGCAGTGGAAACATGCCCAAAGGATTTTGGATGTTTCTTGTTAATGCAAGTTTAATTAGTACACATGGAGTCATGGTCGATGGATAGTCAAATCCCATCTAGACCCCCCCCCCCCACATGACCCAATGGAACCACTGCAATGTATTGGATGTCATATGGGGCCTCAAGTCACCTTGTAGGCACCTCAATTGGTTCAATCCCTACATGTATGACTACTCTTCAAGTCCCTCTTCATTTCATGCCTAGGATGAATATTTCAAGTGCAGGAATGCGGCTTGTGCTTCAAAGTGTTTATGGTGGGGAAACCCATCTAGGTATGTTGGTTTATTTCAATGCATACCTAACCATATCAAGGTGAAAATAGTGATGATGCCTACCTGACTGACTCTCAATAGACCTACATAACATAAGACCAAAAAATATGAAAGTATTCAATTTATTTTGGGTTTAATTTTTAGTTTTTTGGGAGTTAAATGATTGATGAACCCCACCCTGGACCAATTGTATACATCTGCAACATTGGTTATTGGATTATAAAGTTAATATGTATTGGTAAGCATATATGTAGTCAAATCATCCAACAGGGGAACAACCCTAGGAATTGAAATAATCTAAGAACATGTGTGTTAGAAATAGTAAGAAAACCATGAACAAGAGAGTGCAACATTTTATTGTGCTTATACACTAATCACTTTGATAAGACTAATAAGAATCACTTATAGATGCATTATTAAATTTTATAGAGTCAAATTTTCCTAGTAATAGTAAACATAACAATGAATCTGAGGGAGATGCTTGTTATGGTGATAATAAATGGTAAAGTAAAAAAATTTGTGAGAAAAATGGAGATAACTAAGGGTAATTCAAGGTCATGCATATTTGAAATGCAATGATGTTCTTGAAGGGGTGGAAGGAACAACAACATGGGAACTGATACACCTTTAGAATGTGTATGTGGAGCTTTTGGAAATTCTTGTAGAGACAAAGGGACGTGAATATTTAGAATCTGTAGAGATGGGATCTTTATTGAAAACAATAATGAGAGGACCTATAATATCAAAGAAATGGATGTTTCAACAGACAAAGAACCTCTCCAGGAAAGGCATATCGCGTGACTTAGGAGTCATATATGTGAGACAGAAGAATCAGATATAGAGAAAATTAAGGATCAGGGTAAAAGTTTAAGGAAAATGTTGGATCCATATATTTTCTATGACATGATACAAAGAAAGTTATCTAATACAGCTGAAAATTTTGCATTCACAAATCCTGCAAAGATATAAACGAGAATAAATATTCTTGATTTTGATGATTCAAATGTGATGAAATTCCTTGTAGAAAATATTAGGGATAATGGGGTTTACCATATAGGATAATTTCTTATAGAAAAAGTATCGGTGAGTAATTTGTAGTATCAGGACAACTTGTATGGATTAATTGAGATTGATAAATTAACAAGGAAATGGAATAAGGACTACTAATAGTATCATTTTTCTAAAAAAAACTCATTTTAATCTTGCAACATCTTGTATTGAAGAGCCCAAATTTACTAAATTGTCTCATTAATGAAGAAACATATCATCTTTGTAAAGTTGTGGAGTTGATTTCTTTGGGTATTCCTATTTAAAATTTGTAAGTGTTAAAATATTGTTGAATCAAACGCATTCTCTCAATTGATAGATCCAACCGAGACAGGTTCATAGTTTGAGGACAAACTGAATTATAAGAACATGTTTGACTCATGCAATTCTTTTTTAGTAGCCACTATGGTATCCAACAATTTAACAGAGACATATAATAGCATTGTGCATTTGAAATTTTTTGTCAAAAGTTAGAGGTAAGTGAATCTATCTCAACACTTCATTGGTCCTTTCAGTTCATTTCTGTAACATCCCGCTCTTGCAAGCACATGTTATCGACTTATTCTTTGAGTACACTTGTGTGCAAGTGATTCGGTTATAGTACATGGTTATTTGTTCCAATTATGGATTTTTATGATGAAGTTGATGCATTGTGATTTATTGTCATTTGATATATATGTATTGACAAATGCTATTGATGAGTTTACATGAGTGTGCAGGACAAGTGATAGATTGTGGATGTTGATGGCATCAATGGACCTCCTTGGGCTCCAGATTGAGTCAGGGAGTGGATTTTGTTTTGTTTGAGTATTTCATTTTACGCATATGTGTCATATGATTGATTTAGTATGGTTATGTATATGGATCAATGACAATGTTTTATCAATGGATGCAAGTTGACGATGCTTGCTAATATGACTCACACAAGGAGTAAAGGGGCAATGCATAGAAATTAGATATTGAGGTAGAGGTGTGGAAACGTCCCTATCACAACCTACTAGCACTCCCACCATGGCTCGAATTGTAGGTTAACGATTACCTAGTTTGAGAGGTCCACGATGTCATGAGGGAAGACTGAGATAGTCGCTCACGAAGATTCTAAAGGGCATGCAATAAGGCGAAGTCCTTATTCCTTAGAAGCCCTTAGTCTCTCACAAGGTATTATGAATGGAATGTTGACTCCAAGGGTTAGACAACTACCAAAATCAATCAGAGTCGAGTGGCACCCTTGGAGCACGGAGGTGTGTCTTGGAGGGAATGTCACGTAAATAAAACTTGAGTCAATGAATCTAGGTGACCTAGAAAACCTTGAAAGAATAATTATAAACCTTGAAAATTATTTAGACCTTGCGAGATTTCAATAATTAATGTGAAATTTTATTAATTATAAATCCAAATAAAAGTCTAATCCTATGCTAAGAGATTAATCCTAAGTCTAATTGTTGTAAGAAGACTAAACTAAATCATTAATTAAATTAAAAAGGAATGAGGTAAATCAATTTAAGAATTAAGAAAAAGTGAAATAAATATAAGGATTTGATTTAATACATGTGTGCAAGAAAATACCAAAATGGAATTTTAAAATAAGAAAGGAATAAAGAATGAGAGAATAGGTGTACACAAAGAATGGTATCTATAGTATAGCTACCACTAGTCTAACTAGGAGAAGACTCTTATTTTAACTCTAACTCAGATTTACTAAGGAGTCAAAAATTAAATGAGAATTTGGGGAATAAAGAGACAAATAGGAGCGATTTAAGGAGTGCATTTGGGAAATGTGAGGGAAATTGACTTTTAATTAAATTAAAATATGTAATTACTTGTGCAACTTGGGGAGAGTGTGACAAGTGTGAGGGAGAATAATAAAAATTTATTGAATTAAAAAGAAAATTGATTGTGCATGTGGGGATGTCTCAGTAAGGAAATTCCTATAAAGAAAATGGTCTAGATGGGAAAGGGATCACACTGGTTATGGCTAAAGTTATGCTGCCAAAATTATTTTGATTGGTTTTTACTTGTGAGAATTGGGATACTAAGCTTTAGATAGAGTGGTGGCTTTACCTTGTAAGGCAAGCTTGGAGATACAGTATTTATGGTTTTGTGTGCGTGGCCCCTTTGCAGCTCGGGGGGATAAGGGGGAAGAAGAGTACCCCTAGCATTGGTTGGGAGGTACCAGTGAAGTCTCAACAATTAGAAAGAGAGAGGTTGGATGGAACACCAGTTGTCGAAGATCATCTCCAGGCCCATCTTGTCGTCGGCTACGGTATTTTAATTGCTAGTTATTATTGTATTATAGTTAAACTTTTGTAATCTCAAATGGTTGTAATGGATTTTATCTTTATCAGTGGTATGTTAAATTCTCTGTGTATTTATACATGTTCATGATGTAAGAAAATGGGAGTATTGTTGTTTTTAAATTAAATCATCTTGATGCTATGTAGTATAAAACTGAGTTATTGTCTATTAATTAGTGGCTTGTCGTTATCAAGATGATCTTTATTGTTTTGAAATATGATTTTGAACTTGTTGTTTGCATGCAATAATCTTGGTTGCATGCCATTTAGTTATTAAAATAGAGACTCTGAATTTAAATTCTTCCTTTACCGACTTCGCTAATGAATGATTTTCCATTCTGATGTTTTATTGCATTGCTCCATGGAGTAGATAATTAAAATTGTAGCGTAATACTAAATGGTAAAAAACCTTTCATTGATTATGTGAATTTGAGTATGGAATCCCTGGGGGGGTCCTATGCATAAATCTTGACGTTGAATGTTTTTATTTTCTTCCAGACACACTCAGAACGCATGGATAACTAGGGGTGGATTCCATTAGTGATTCATTGTGTTTTAATTTATTTGGAATGATTCCCTTGCTGCCAGACTTGCACAAAATGATTCTCTTATTGGGAATTACTCTTGGTGGCTTAAAATTTGTGACTGGACAAACCTCCTACTCAAACTGTTTCGGTGGTGTCCGTATGCTTTTTCTTTAAACCAATTTCTGGATAGAGAGTTGACTATCAGGTTTTCTTTAAAAAGTATATATATATATATATATGATTTCCTTACCCTCACTTTCCTTCTAACTGAGTGTAATTCGATTTCTTTATTTCATTTTTCCTACTGTGTGAACAACGCCTTGCTCTAGATCCAAGTTTGGGGAAATTTACGATTTATGCGACCAATTCTTTGTGTTTTCAATTAGAGAATTTTGTGGGGTCGGACCACGATGTTTGTATTCTCTGGAACCCTTTTTCACCAAGCCTTGCAGATTTAAATATTATATGAATTTGTGCTTGGGTCACTGCGAACTATTTGAGCAACCTCCATCATTGCATTTATGTCTTTTTCTTGATCCTTGTTTAGATTTCAGATTGATGAAGTACCCAAATTAATTCGTTGTAGTGTGAACAGAGAAAATTCACGGTTTTGTATTTTTCTCCTATCATCCTGTGTTGATCATGGTAGAATTTACCCTTTCAAAATAATATCCCTTCTGATGAGTGTTTTGAAGCTCAGCCCACGTTTGGTGGTTCTCTCCCAAAAAGGTTTTCTGGAACAAAATTTTGGGATTGTCCCCATCATTTCCTTCGACAGTTTCTAATTTTTGTTTTAAATTTGATCTCTTTCATTTCCCTACAGCCTAACTTTAAACGTGTTTGTTCGTTGTCTTATCCTTGGGATTCCCTGTATCGACTTACTGTTGCAGTCCTTGGAATATGATGAAGAGCCCCCTCTCTTATCGGGGATGTGCGACCTCCCGGTCAAGGATCTTCAATTCACTGATCCGAATCAGCTCTTCGGGCCTCTGCTAAACCCATAATTTGATTCTCACAGGTCCTCTTTGGTTACCAACATAGGTTTGATTCCCCCTTACACGCTTTATCTCGTGTTATATCCTCTTTGGTAACTTTGAATGGTGATCTCTAGCTCCTCTGTTAGGCCCTTCTTCCTTATGTCCACGGGCTATAACCTCAGCCTCGTCCCCTTCATGACTTCATGCTTCATCTATTTTGAGTGAAGTTGACTCTTAATCCTTCGGATTCCAGATCGATGAAATTACCCAGACAGAAATCTATGGCCCATGCTTCTCCAACATCCAAGGGTTTTCATTCACTTCAGGACTCCGACTTCAGGAGTTCCGAGGGTTCCAACCACCTTTTTCCCTGAAGTGACTTGTAACTGGAGCTACAGATCAGGCACCACATGCTCACTTCGATTGACGGTTCAAATGCGTTCATTGGTCCTTCTTTGGACGACTTCCAGTCAACGCTCCTCTACTTCTCTTTCTCCCGTAGTATCAATCCTCCGTAGTAAATATCCACTCTCCACCTATCCCTCCATTTATAAATGGATCCTATTCCTCCTCTCTTTTCCGAAGTACACACTTTCAGATCCCATGATATGATGACATGTGTCCTTCTCAAATCAATGGCCACAATTGACTCTAGAAGTTCAGCTTCGGGATTTTTTGTTCCTCCACTCTCGCTTTCCTTTGAAGAGCTCTTCTTCTGAAGCACACATATCTCTTCCACATGTCCTTTCCAAATCCGACGGTCAATATTTCTCTTCACTTATTTGGGACTTCGGCGATCCCACTCCTTGAACACTTCCAAACCTCTGAATACACGGAGTGCTGAAGGAATCTAAGACTATCCTTCGTGCAACTTTCCCATATCTCATAGTATGGAAATATCATGATTCAACCATGTAATCCATTCATAACATAAGCAAAAATATTAACAGATAATACAATTAAACAGAAATCCTACCATTCATTCAGATAGAAACAGTAACAGCAATACCAAACATTTTGGATCAACGCTTCTCTATTATATTCATTCAAATGGTATGTACATGGGCTCATACAACTGCAATAATCTTCAACAACCTCGATAATAACAATATCAATAACTTTCAATAGCCTCGACAATAACAACTTCAATAACTTTCAGCAGCCTCCTTTGGGCTACAATACATATATTTATACAAAAAGGGCTCATAGAGATTTTTCCCTCTGAAAGCCTTAGTGTTATCTTATCAAAGTAAAATATTTCAAAAACTATGTCTAATTACAATAAAGGATGGGTACACACAGATAAGAGTGAATGCTTCAAATTTGTACTATTAATAATTACATTAACGAAAATACAATCTACATTGATCTCATGCAATGATTCAAACTCTTATCATTTAAGAACTTTAATTACAATCCTTTCGAGATATTTATATGATACACCATCCTTAAAATTCAAAATCACTTCAAAATGGATGCTAGGGCATTGATTTTTCCTCCACTTGCACGTTAATGACGATGCTCCCGCATCATACTCCTCTATACAAAAATTCATGGACTCATGTCCATGAGCTCCTGCACTGACTTTCCATGCTTCTGAATATCTACTTCATTTATCCAACTGGCATCTTCTATTGGGAGTCCTTTCCACTTTACTAAATACTCAAAATAAGTCTTCCTCCTGGTCTTCTTACCAATCCTTTGATCTATGATCTCCTCCATCTGTTGTTTTTCTGCTATAGGCATCTTCTTCTCCCATTGGATCTCTTTTTGACATTTTGATCCTTTTGTGTCATCCTTCCTATAAGGGTATAGGTCTGAAATATTGAATATGAGAGATATACCCACATCCTTTCGTAGCTATCTCTCATAATCATTTACATCAAATTTCCTTAGGATCTTGCACGGTCCTATATTTTTCAATTTCAATTTGTTATATGTTCCCCTTGCGAACCTTTCCTTCCTAAGATGTGCCCAAAATCGATCTCCCACTTCAAATTGAAGTTCTCTCTTATGTTGATCAACTCTTCATTTATATTCTATGTTATTGTTTTGCAACTTCTCTTTGATAAGATTATGAAGCTTCTCCATTTCTGCAGCGAAGTCTTCTGCTCCAGCGCTTCTAAATTCATTTTTCTCCAAATATCTCAACTCTGATACTCCTCTTGGTTTCGTTCCATATACTATCTGGAATGGACTCTTTCATGTACTCTTGTTTGGTGAGTCATTGTATGCAAACTCTTCTTGTGACAGAATTTGATCCCACTGGCTATGTTGTTCAGTGACCAAACTCCTCAGAAAATTTCCTAAACTCTGATCTACCACCTTAATTTGTCCATCTATTTGAGGGTGATATGTTGAACTGAAGACCAGTTTTGTCCTTATTTTCTTCCACAATTTCCTCCATAAATGACCAACAAATTTTGTGTCTCTATCTAAGACAATACTTTTGGGCAACCCATGAAGTCTCACAACTTTTTTGAAAAACATATTTGCAGTGTGTGTTGCATCATTTGTTTTCTGGCATGGGATAAAGTGTGTCACTTTGAGAATATATCAACTACAACGAATGTGTAATATCTTCCCCTTTGTATTCTTGACAATACCAACATGAAATCCATGCTTATTTCATCCCAAGGCCTATCTGGAATAGGCAATGGTTGATATAACCTAGTGTTCTATCGCTTTCCTTTTTCATACTGGAAAATATTACATCCGTTTACATATTTCTTCACTTCTTCCCTCATACCTAGCCAATAGTATGATTTTTTCAATTGCGCAAATGTATTTTCATGGCCAAAATGTCCTGCTAGACCTCCACTATGTTTTTCCTTCAACAGATTATCTCTCATCAAGAACTTTGGTATGCACAACTGGCTACCCTTAAAAAACAATCCATATTGAATCAGATATTTTGTCCACTAAGATCTTTCTCTAAGCTCATTATTTGTACAAGATTCATATGCCTCTTTAAAATATGGATCCTCATAATACATTTCCTTAAGGTGCTCGAACCCGAAGGTTTTCACTCAATATTCCTACAGAATTAGACATCTCCTGCTCAATACATCAACAACTTTGTTAGCATTACCGGAAATATGTTTACGGACAAAAGTGAAATTTTTCATAAACTCCATCCACTTGGCATGTCTTTTATTTAACTTCTCATGTCTGGTTATGAATTGTAAAACCTAATTATCATTGTACAAAACGAATTCTTTTGGAACAAGGTAGTTCCTCCATTTCTTTAAGGCTTGAATTAATGCATAAAATTGCTTATCATATGTGGAGTACCTCCTCTTGGTGTCATTCATATTCTCACTGAAATAAGCAACAGGCCTATTGTCTTGGCTCAAGACTACTCCAATTGCTACTCCACTAGCATCACATCGTACTTGAAACATATTCCCAAAATCTAGCAAGACCAGAATCGATTGTTCTATTATCTTCTCCTTTAATATCCTAAAAATTTTCTCAGCTTCTTCTGTCCACTTAAAATATTTGTGTCTCTTCTTCACTATATCTAATATTGGTGTACAAATTCCACTGAACTTTCTAATGAACTTCCGATAGAAACTTGTTAATCCATGCAAGATTCTCACCTCTAATATGCTTCTTGGTGATGGCCATTCTCTGATTGCTCTCACCTTCTCTGGATCCATATTCAATTCATTTGAAGAGATTGAAAAACCCAAGTAAATGAGTTTTGTCTTCATAAAATAGGATTTCTTCATATTTATCAGCAGCTTCTCCCACTGCAATCTTACCATTACTAATGTCAAGTGCCTCAAATTCTCTTCTTCAATTTTACTGAAGACTGATATATCATCCAGATATACAATCACAAACTTACTAATAAAATATTTTAATACCTCATTCATCAACCTCATAAAAGTACTTGGGGAATTTTTCAATCCTTGCATAACAAGCCACTCATACAACCCTTCATTCATTTTGAAGGATGTTTTCCACTCATCACCTTCTCTCATCCTTTTCTGGTGATATCCACTTTTCAGGTCTATTTTTGAAAAATAATTTTCTTTGCTCAAACAATCCATTAAGTCATCCATCGTGGGCAAAGGAAATATGTACATGATGGTGATTTTGTTTATGTCTCTTGAGTATGTACACATTCTCCATCCTCCATCATTATTCAGACTCAACATAGTTGGTACTGTGCATGGACTCAAGCTTTCTCTCACTAAACCCTTGTCCATCAAATCCTGGACTTATTTATTTACCTCCTCATTCTCTTGAGGTGTCAATATGTACGCTTCTTTGTTATGTAGACTCGTTCTTGGTATGAGATCAATGTGATGGTTGATACTCCTGATGGGTGGAAATGAGCAAGGTAACTCATCCACTACTATGTCAAAAAAAAATTCTAGCATCTCATGAATTTATTTAGGTAGATCATCCATAGAAGTACTTGTAAGGATGACTATGGGATTCCTCACCACAACAAATTGCATCTCTTGTTCCTTCTTGAATTCACGTAGGATTTCCTTCCCACTCATGATAATTATACTTGTAATGGCTTCTTCCTTCACTTTCTTATCCTCTATTGGTAGTAGCATGTGTTTTCTACCATTTTTCTCCAGGGTATAAGTAATTTTTCTCCCATCATGAATGGATTTTTTGTCAAAATTCCATGGTCTCCCCAACAAGACATGGCATACATCCATGGGAATCACATCACACAAAATCTCATCTCTATATCCTCCTATCTTAATTTCAACTTGCCATTTTTTAGTTACCATTACCTGGTGTCCTTTATGCAACCATGAGACTCTATAAAGATTCAGATGTGTATTTGTCTCCAGCTCCAATTTCTCCACCATTTCTGTGGATAGCAAGTTATAAGTGCTCCCACTATAAATTATCACCTTGTATACCCTATCTTTGGTCTTGCAAGCAGTTCTGAACAAACTGTTCCCCTGCTCTTGTTTTTCCACTTATGGCTTTGGCTTCAAGAGAACCTTGTTCATCATCAAAGATCTCCCATCTTTTTCACCTTCTGCCTCAACATTGTGCCTCTGTGCTTCCAAAATGTGAGATTCACCTCCTCCTTATTTATTTCTCTCAGAGAATTCCCAATACACGTGTCTTGTTTTTCCACAGACATAACACTTCACCTCTCCTCCTCTTCCTCTTCCTCTTCCTCGAGGAAAAGATATCCTTCCACCATATTGTCTCCCTCGAGAACTTCCTCCTCTTTCTGAGTGACTATGCGGTTTTCCAGTCTCAACCTTGGGCTTCTGTGCCTTGTCATAGAAAATTCCCTTACGTCTGTTTAGACTTCTCCCGCTGCTTCGTTGGCTCTATTTCCTGGCCAATTTCTCCTCTACCTTCAATGCAATCTGATAAGCATCCTCCACTTTCCTCACTATTATCATGATGATTTCATCCTGGATTTCATATCTTAGGACATTAATATATATGGAAACCTTTTCATCATCTTTTTCTCTGTATCCATCCCTGATGTTCAACTTATAAAATTCCTCTATGTATTCTTTTAATGTCAATCCTTTCTGTCTCAAGTTCTGTAATTTCCTGAATAGATTTATATGATAGTCTTGGGGTGTAAATTTAGCCTTCATCTTGGCTACCATTTTGTCCCATCTCTTGATATTTTGCTTTCCTTTACATCTTCTGTCAACCTGTGGTTCATCCCACCACAATGTTGTGTGTCCCTTTAATATGGTGACAACATGTTTTACTTTCTTCTCATCATCAACTTCTTCATATTCAAAGTAATTTTCCATTTCTCTTATCCAATCCAACAATTCTTCAATATCTAAGTTGTCTTCATACATTGGGATTTCTATTTTTTCTCTAGCTCATAATTTGACAACAAATTTCAACAAGTGTTTAGCTGCAACTTCTTCAACTTCCACTTCGTCACTCTTTGCATCATTGATGTCTCTAGAATCATGTGCTCTTCTTTGTGCTTTCTCCATAGAATATAATCATGCACGAAGTTATCTCATTTCCATTTCCACGGCTGGATTTTCTGCAGGTCTCTTTGCACGTCTTCTGGGCTGCATGGTGTTGAGATTTATCCACACAGACCTTACAAATAAACTTTTGGCATTGATACCTCTTGATGGTATCAAACTATTTCCTTATTTTACACAGAGAACAATTTGAGGCTCTGATACCACTTGATGTAGACCCCCTCTCTCCTCGTGGCTACGTGACCTCTTGGTCAAGGACATTCAATTCACTGAGCCGAATCATATCTTCGAGCCTCTGCCAAACCCATAATTTGATTCTCACAGACCCTCTTTGGTTACCAACGCAGGTTTGATTCCCCTGCACATGCTTTATCTCATGCTTATGGTAACTCTAAATGGTGATTTCTAGCTCCTCTGCTAGGCCCTCAATCCTTATGTCCATCAGCTATAACCTAAGCCTCGTCCCCTTCACGACTTTAGGCTTTGGCTATTTCAAGTGAGCTGACTCTTAATCCTCTGAATTTCGGACCGGGGAAATGACCCAGACAGAAATCTATGGCACGCTCTTCTTTGATAGTCAGCAGATGTGATTCACTTCAAGACTCTGACTTCGGGAGTTACGAGAGCTCGAACCACCTTTTTCCCCGAAGTCACTTGTAACTAGAGCTATGGATCAGGTGCCATGTGCTCACTTCTATCGAAGGTTGAAATGTGTCCCTTGTTCCTACTTCGGACGACTTCCAGTCAACGCTCCTCTACTTCTATTTCTCCAGTAGTGTCAATCCTCTAAATTAAATATCTACTCTCCATGTGTCCCTTCGTTTATCAATGGCTCTTGTTCCTCCTCTCTTTTCCAGAGTACACACTTCTACATCCCATGATCTAATGATGCATGTCCTTCTCAAATCAATGGCCACAATTGACTCCAGAATTTTGGATTCAAGATTTTTTGTTCCTCCACTCTCGCTTTCCTTCAAAGAACACGGATCTCCACCATGTGTCCTT
Source organism: Picea engelmannii (assembly GCA_009831015.1). Taxonomy (NCBI): domain Eukaryota; kingdom Viridiplantae; phylum Streptophyta; class Pinopsida; order Pinales; family Pinaceae; genus Picea; species Picea engelmannii. The sequence goes on along the minus strand of ML798943.1, from coordinate 97,322 downwards.
TCTAGATCCAACAGTCCATATTTCTCTTCGCTTCTTTGGGAATTCGCTGATCCCACTCCTCAAACACTTCGAAACCTATGAATCCATGGAGTGTTGAAGGACTCTAAGACTATCCTCCATGCAACTCTCCCATATCTCACGGTCTGGAAAGATCTTGATTCCTCTGAATGGATCTTGCTCATTGGTTGGGAAATTTTCAGTGGGCTCCTCCCTACTAAATAGTTTCCATCCACTACCTCTTCTGAGCTTATTCCTCCTCGAAACTTTAAGCTTCTCAAAATGGTTCTTCTTACACACTCCTTTCACCTCTCAGAATGACTTCTTCGACAATTAGCCAAAAATAGACCCTGTGCACAACTTGCAATAGGTTTCTTTCAACTTAGCCCCTATATGGGCGATTGTGCACTCCTTGCAATAGTTCTTACATGACTCAATTGTTCCTCCTAAACAATATGACATTGAGTTTGTTTCTACCTACGCACACCTTGTGTGGTCCTCTGCACTCTTTTGCAAATGAAGCTTCACCTTATATCTCCTGATCTTTTGATTCAACTAGACTCTGTCAACGCATGCCTTGCGGACACTATGCACTCCTTGAAAATAAAGCTTCACTTTATCTCTCTTGAGCTTCTGAGTCAAACTAGACTCTGTCAATGCACGCCTTGTGAACACTATACACTCCTTGCATGAGCTCGTAGAAGAGAAATAATTGAAAATTATATGATCCTCTCATATTCATACATTCAACCATGTAATGCATTCATAACATAAGAACAAGTAATAACAAAGAATACAATTAAACAGAAATCCTACCATTCATTCAAATAGACACAGTAACAGCAATACCAAACATTTTGTATCAACGCTTCTTTGTTATATTCATTCAAATGGTATGTACATGGGCTCATACAACTGCAAAAATCTTCAGCAACCTCGACAATAAAAACTTCAATAACTTTTAGCAGCCTCGAGAATAACAACTTCAATAACTTTTAGCAACCTCCTTTAGGCATACAATACATATATTTATAAAAAAAGGGCTGATAGAGATTTTTCCCTCCAACAGCCTTAGTGCTATCTTATCAAAGTAAAATATTTCAACCACTAAGTCTAATTACAATAAAGGATGGGTACAGACAGATAAGAGTGAATGCTTCAGATTTGTACTATTATTAATTACATTAAAGAAAATACAATCTCCATCGATCTCACGTGATTGTTCCCTCTTATCATTTAAGAACTTTAATTGCAATCCTTTCAATATATTTATATGATATGCCATCCTTAAAATTATAAATCACTTCAAAATGAATGCTAGTGTGTTGAGTTGTCCTCCACTTGCACGTTGATGATGATGCTCCTGCATCAGAAGAGTTCAAATATCCTATGTGAGGTAGAAGTCGATTACAGTGATCGTCTAAATTGTTAAGTTTGCACACAGACTTAGTTTTGTATGTCATTTCAAAGCCAGTCTTAAAACTTAACATTTTGACATGTTAGCTTGTCCACTATAACTTTAAATTTGAAGTAATTTACTCCTCGTTCATTTCCCTTATATGAAGTTGACAGCTAACATGTGAATCCTTAATGGAAAAACCAATATGAGTTAACCGCTTAGTCCCTTAAATGGTTTTGTGATTAGTTGAAATTTTGATGTGTTATTTATTATGATATCAACTTATAGTCCTTTACTTTGATATGATAGTTGGCGCAACGTCTTATATTGTTAAATTGATGTGACCTCTTTAATATTTTTTGGTATGTAATATAGCAAGGAATTAAGTTGATAGGTATAGCTCAAAGGAAGTGGATCCTCTTTGATTCCTTAAATGTGTAATTAATAGGTAGAGTAACGCTAATCTTCATATATATGGGTTAATAAGGATGGGCCTTCTCATAATTCTTTAAATGTTATGCATGCAGCTTAATTACTTTTTATTGCTACTTAGGATTGACTTCTAATAGTTAAAGAGGGTACTTAAAAGGGTATTGAAATCCTTATGTTGTGCTTAAAAAAGCCATTTAATCTTCTTATGGGATTTTATGATCGAAAGTGTATCTAGCATTAGAAATTTTAAGTATTCTTAAGTAAGATTTAGCATGTTATTAAGGTACATGGTTAAGCTACATAGAGGTTATATTGAATGTAGATGTTGAATCTTGATTGATGCTTGACCTTGTTGAGCCTAATTTGACAAGATACTAATGCAGATTAGAATTAGATCCTTATTCTTTCCTATGATGTAATTATTCCCTTGTGGTTCACATGTTATGTATTATCCTCTGACTTTATTGCACTTGATTTTTCATATAATATTGATTAAGTATAGTAGAGTATTCCATTGCACATCAGGAATTAAAGGATAAATATGATGGTCACTCTAGACTTAATTTTTTGCTTATGATTGGATTAATGGGATTTAGACACCTCCTTGTTCCTCATAAGAGTCGCCATTCCTGAGACCTTAAGTGGTCAAAATCAATCAGATGAATCTTGAACTTGAGCGTCGCTTATGTGTCTTGTAGGTCCTAACTGTGCAGGATAGGTTGGGCGGGTAGCTTCCATTTATGTTATCTTATGCGATATGCTTGAGTTAATGATATTGTTTTTTCTCAAAGTTGACTGTGATGAAATTTATTGTGTACTTATTGAATTATGTTATGGTGCATGTCACTTGTCGCAACTTTTGTTTCAAAAACAATTTACCTCATTTTGTAATCATTAGTATTGTCATAACGGAGGGAACGTTACATATGGTATCATAGTGGGTTCAACCCTGTGACTTTGGACCATTACGCCTTCTGTTGTATTAAACATTTGATTAAAAACTTATCCCTAATTAAAATTTGAAATTTTTCCATCCAGGTAATCATAGTTAGAGGAAATAGTGGAAGTAGATGACATGGTGCTAGGGGAGGAGGTGTGATGCCTCCAGTAGAATCCATGCCAGAGGGGTCTAACCCCCAAGGAGAAGAACAAGTCATTGGTCAGGAGCAGCTTGCTATGGGAGATGTGGTTGGTTTGATGAGGTCCTTTCGAAGGATGTCAGAGGCCTTGATTAACTCACTAGATAGAGATGAGGCCTGAGCATCTATACCCAATGAGGGTTCACAATGCGCTCCAACTGGCAGTGTTAGCATTCATATAGAACTCGAGAAGGAGAAGTTTCACGAGTTCATTGGTGCGACAGACGACTCAACCACTGAGGCATGGTTGGAGAACATGGCGATGTGCTTTGTATTTCGTGACTAGAAATCCAACATGAAGGTCTACATGGAGGTATTTCAGGTGAAAGGGAGTGCTCTTCTATGGTGGAAGACTCTCCTACCTCAACTAAACATGGTTTTCAAAGATGTGTCATGGGAATTGTTTGAGGAGCAGTTCCGGGAAAAGTATTTGTCAGAGGAATTCATTGAGCGCCATCTCAATGAGTTCAATTCCTTACGACAGGGTGGTCGTACGGTGCCATAGTATGAGGCTAATTTATGGAGCTACTTCAGTATGTTCCACATCTAAACACAGAGAATCTAAAGGTTAACAAGTTTGTGTTCAGCCTTAACTTCAACATTTGTGCGAAGGTGAGGATCTTAATGTCACAGACTTCGCATGAGGTAGTACAGAAAGCCCTCATAGCTTAGGAAGAGATAAACAGTGGGGGTCAGGGAAGGACTCCTGCAAGGAATACAGGACAAATGACGTCAAGAGTGCAACAATATCAGACTCTAGCTAGACAGACTTCAGGGCATCGCGATATTCCTAGACGGCCTATGTTCATAACACCACAACAATAGACTTCCAAACAGAGGACTCCTTACATAGAACCACTGCATTAGCAACAACAACAACAATTTAGGCTTGTTCAGTAGAACATAAAAATATCTCAGACTGGTAGGCCAACAACTTCTACTTCGAGGACTAGGAATACTAGACTGAAGACCAGATGTTGGATGTGTGGAGAGCCACATTACCAGCGAGACTATCTGATTGAGGAGGCCAGATGTGTCAGATTGACAGGACACACTACAGTTGGATATTTAGGCAAGGCACATAGGATTCATGTAGTGGTGAAAAAATTCCAAGCCGAGCACTAGTCCACCGTGCTCGATATGTCATGTACAATCGTTGACCAAACTTTCATCATTTTGATAGATCCAGGTGCTACAGAGAGCTTTATTTCTAGTGAAGCGCTAAAGAGAATTAAGTTAAAGGAAGTCGAGCAGGATGAGTTGATATATGTAGAAATGGATTCAAGTGCCCAATAGAAGGTTGGAGGAAAGGTACGGACTGTAGCATTCACTTGGGATATTTTGTAATGAAATCCAACCTGTATGTCATGATCTTAGGATCGTATGACATAGTGATCGGTATGGACTGGTTGGAATCGCATGATGCGATACTCAATTGTAAGGAAAAATGGTTAAGTTCGACATATGATGTGGGAAAGAGAAGAGTTATTGTAGGAAGAAACCAGGGACTATCCTTGAGTTTCATTTCTTCCCTACAACTAAAAAAGAGCATGCGCAAGGGATGTAAGCTATATGCAATCTTAGCACTAAACGAAAAGAGCGAGGAGGAAGGATTAGAAAACATTCTAGTAGTACAAGATATTGCAGATGTGTTTCCAGAAGAGTTACCATGTTTTCTTCTCGAAAGAGAGTTGGAGTTTACAATCGAATTGAAACCTAGAATTGAACCGATAATAAGAATTCCATATCGGATGTCAACGCTTGAGTTACAGGAGTTGAAAATGCAACTAAAGGAATTGTTGGACTTGGGACTTATACTTCCAAGTGTGTCACCTTGGGGTGCGTCATTTATTTTTGTAAGAAATAAGCATGGATCGTGGAAAATTTGTATTGACTACCATTAATTGAACAAGGAAACGTTCAAGAACCAATATATGTTTCCAAGAATAGACAATTTTTTCGACCAGATGAAAGGAGAAATTGTGTTTTCAAAGATTGACTTAAGATCAGGATATCATCGATTACAAATTAAAGAGGAAGATATTACTAAAGCCGCATTTAAGATGAGGTTCAGACACTATGAGTTTACAGTTCTATCGTTTTGACCGACAAACGCCCTGGGGGTATTCATGAGCTTGATTAATGGGGTGTTTCATGAATACTTGGACAAGTTTGTTCAAGTATTTATTGATGACATGTTGATTTATTCTCAGACGAAGGAAGATCATGATGAACATTTAAAATTGGTACTGTATTGTCTACGAGAAAGCAAATTATACGGGAAACTATTGAAATGTTCTCTTTACAACTCGAAGATTCATTACTTAGGGCATATCATATCTGGTGAAGGTATCATTGTGGATCCAATGAAATTAGAGGATATTATGGAATGGCCTGCACCGACAAACGTACAAGAAGTATTCATCTTTATGGTTTTAGCAGGATATTACCAATGGTTCGTCAAATCTTTTTCGAAGATAGCAAATCCGATCACAAAACTGAAAAAGAAAAATAAGAAGTTTGTATGGACTGAGAAATGCGCGGAAGAATTTCAAAGGCTCAAGGAGTTGTTGATGATGGTGCTAATACTGAAGGTCCCTGACATGGACAAGGAATTCTTGGTATGCATGGACGCATCCAAGGAAGGTTTAGGCGGAGTTTTGATGTAAGATGGTCGAGTAATCGCTTACATTTCAAGGAAATTGAGAAGGCATGAGGAGAACTACACAACACATGACTTTGAGTTATTGGAAATTGTATATGCCTTGAGAGTTTGGAGACACTATCTGATTGGAAGGAAATTTGAACTAAAGACAGATCATTGTGGATTGCAGCATATATTTACACATAGTTACTTGAACACGTGACAAAGGTGTTGGTCAGAATTACTTAGTGAATACGATTTTGATATGTATTACATTAAAGGAACGATGAACAGAGTGGCAAATGCATTGAGTCGGAGACCATGCATATTCTCGATAATACCTCTTAAGACAAATCTTCAAGAAAATATTCTATCATTACAGAAAGACGATGATCGGTACAAGGAAGTTAAAGAAATATTGGACAAGATACCATGATGGTACCGAAATTTGAAGGCTATTTTTTAGACAACGATGGATTGTTGATATTTAACAGAAGGATTTAGATACCGCATAATGAAGAATTGATAAATTTGATTATAAGTGAATATCATAGAGAAATGTACATGGCTCATTCGGGAGTCACGAAGATGAGGGTAGACCTTAAGCCTCTATTCTTATGGAAGGGAATCAAACCAGACATAGTTAGTTACATGGTGTGATGTCTAGAATGTCATCAAGTGAATGTTGAACATAGACATCGGACAATATTAATATATCTAAACATTATTCCAGAGTTGAAATGGGAGGTCATTTCGATGGAATTTATAGTTGGATTTCGACTGACGGAAAGGAGACATGAATCAATTTTCATGGTAGTTGACACTCTGATGAAGAGTGTGCATTTTATTCTTGTACATACGACGTATTAGGCACCACACATAGCTATATTTTTTGTCAATGAGATTGTAAGGTTACATGGTGTGCCAAGAAGGATCATATCTGATCAAGGATCGGTGTTTACATGATGATTTTGGACTAGTTTCCAAGAGGCTTTGGGAACACAAATGAACTTTAGTACAACGTATCACCCTGAGACAGACGAGAAGACAAAAAGAACAAACCAAATTTTGGAAGATATGTTATGTATGTATGTAATGTACCAACAAAAAATTTGGGAATATTTCTTTCCAGTGGTAGAGTTTGCATACAACAACAGTTATCAAAGTACCATTAAGATGGAACCGTTTGAGTTTCTTTACGAGCGACTATGTCATACGCCACTCAGTTGGGATTGAATTGAGGATACGGTCCTGGTGGGACCAGAAGTGATCCAGGAAATGGAAGAACAGATGAAATCGATAATACAAAGGATTAAAGAAGTGCAATATTGGTAGAAGATTTATGTTGATGCGCATCGCATTGACCGCGGTTATGAAGTTGGCGATCGAGTTTTCTTGCAGGTGAAACTGCACAAGAATTTGATTAAGTTTGGAAGGGGTGCTAAAATCACTCCTAGGTTTGTGGTACCTTTCGAAGTTGTGGAAAATAAAGGAGCCATGGCCTATCGACTAGCCTTTCCTGATTCTTTGATGTGTATGCACAATGTATTTCATGTATCTGTTTTGAGACATTATGTTAGTGATCCTACACATGTGATTGACATGATTTATTTTCAGGTATTGGAAGAGGGTGCTCTCATAGCGGAACCAATACACATTCTGGACCATCGCATTCAACAACTATGGCGTCGAATAGTCGATCAGGTCAAGGTCCAGTGGGACAATTATAGCCCACACTTGGCTACCTGGGAGGATGCATATGATATGCATCAACAATTTCCTTACTTGTTTGATAAATTAGATATATAGATATTGTTAGATACTTTTATTGCTGCATTTTACATACTTTACAACTTCAGGACAAAGTTTAAAACAAGAGGGGGTGTATGTAACATCCCACTCTTGTGAGCACATGTTATCGACTTATTCTTTAAGGACACTTGCATGCAAGTGATCTAGTTATAGTACATGGTTATTTGTTTCGATTATGGATTTTTATGATGATGTTGATGGGTTGTGATTTATTGTCATTTGACATATATGTGTTGATAGAGGCTGACGATTTTACATGAGTGTGCAAGACACATGCTAGATTATGGATGTCGATGGAATCAATGGACCTAATTGGGCTTTGGATTCACGGAGTGGATTGTGTTTTGTTTGAGTATTTAATTTTACGCATATGTGTCATATGATTGATTTAGTATGGTTATGTATGTGGATCAGTGACAATGTTTTTTCAATGGATTTGGGTTGACGATGCTTGCTAATCTGACTCACATAAGGAGTAAAGGGGCCATGCACAGAAACCAGATATAGAGGGAGAGGTGTGGCAGTGTCCCTGTCATAGCCTACTAGCACTCCTCTCGTGGCTCGAATTGTAGGCTAACGATTACCTAGTTAGAGAGGTCCCCTATGTCATGAGGGAAGACAGAGATAGTCGCTCACAAAGATTCTAAGGGGAATGTAGTAAGGTGGAGTCCTTATTCCTTAGAAACATTAGTCTCTCACAAGGTCGCATGAATGGAGTGTTGAATCCAAGGGTTGGACAGCTACCAAAACCAATTAGAGTCAAGTGGCGCCCTTGGATCACGGAGGTGCATCTTGAAAGACATGTCACGTAAATAAAACTTGAGTCAATGAATCTAGGTGACCTAGAAAACCTTGAAAGAATAATTATAAATCTTGAAAAATATTTAGACCTTGCCAGATTTGAATAATTAATGAGAAATTTTATTAATTATAAATCCCAATAAAAGTAGAATCCTGTGCTAAAAGATTAATCCTAATTCTAAGTTTTGTAAGAAGACTAAACTAAATTATTAATTAAATTAAAATGGAATGAGGTAAATCAATTTAAGAATTAAGAAAAAGTGAAATAAATCTAAAGATTTGATATAATACACATGTGTGCAAGAAAACACCAAAATGGAATTTTAAAATAAGAAAGGAATAAAGCATGAGAGAATAGGTGTACACATACAATGGTATCTAGAGTCTAGCTACCACTAGTCTAACTAGGAGAATACTCGTATTTTAACTCTAACTCATATTTAGTAAGGAGTCAGTCATTAAATGAGAATCTGGGGAATAAAGAGACAACTAGGAGCGATTTAAGGAGCACATTTGGGAAATATGAGGGAAATTGACTTTTAATTAAAGTAAAATATGTAATTACTTGTGAAACTTGGGGAGAGTGTGAAAAGTGTGAGGGGGAATAATCCTAATTTATTGAATTAAAAATCAAATTGATTATGCATGTGGGGATGTGTTATCACACTAAATTTCCTTGGTTTTTTTTTTAGTTTGTTTTCAATCCTTTTTAAGCCTTAGTTTTTAAATTTTTCTTTTAAGGTCTCACCCCTTTAAAATCTATGATTGGTAGGACTCCTTGGATGAATAAAGTTTTTGAGTCTTAGCTCTATTTTGATCCTCAAATTGATGTTTGATCCCTAAACCATTCCTAGCTCATGTTTTACTTTGGTCCCCTTCATGATTTGTCCCTAGGTTGATCCCTCCCATGACTAGATTGATGTGACACTCCTCTCTCCTCACTCATGACCTCATAGGCATACCTCAATGTCCTTTCTTACCTTTCTAATCATATTTTGAAGTGGATGTGATGCCTGCTCATTAGGAAGTTCCGTAGCGCCTATCACGTTCATCACACTTCCACCCCGCGCCATGATCACCACGACTGATTTCATGTCCCTTGTTTTCAATTCCAAAAGTCGGTTAAGGATGCCTTCAAAGATCTTTCATTTATGACCTTTGGTAACAGTTTTTTAATTTTGAAAGACTCAACATTGATGCACTGCGCAAATTCGTAAGTGTTGATCAAGCGACTACATGTCCACCAAATCCAATGCTAAGAAAGATTCCAGGCCCAAGGTTTTCTCAAAGTTCATCCTAAGATTGCGTTGAAGAGCTCAACAAGTTTCTACTATGCAGGTATCCATTGTTACCTCCTCTGCGTATTAATCTCCACAGGAAATTTGTGCTCGGGTTTTCATTTTGCTAAGTTTACAAAGCGGTAAGAGATTCATGTTCGTATGATAGCCTCATCTCCTCTCTTTTTCAGACTTGTAAACCTCATGGCCCGTATATGAGTCAGATTTATGTTATCTTCCTTAGCCCTTAAAGTTGCAATCTTTAGACTAGTCTATCCTCTGTGTATGTGTTGCGCTACCCAGAGGCGTTGCTTAACCTCTCGTTGCTTAACCTCTCGTTGCTTCCCCTGCCTCCTTTCATCTCGAAATTAAACGTTTTACTCAGTTGCATAGGGTCAGCCTTGCATATTTTAAAACCCATTCAAAGTCTCCTAAGCATTACCAAACCTTTAAAGAACCCTCATTCTGAGTCATGGAGACCCCTAAATCGAAGAAGGCACATAAAGGAGGCAATATAGTTAGGAAAGAACCAGTGGACATGCTTCTCTTTAATACAAAACCCGTGGAAAGAGAGGCCTTTCAAAGAGTAGGGTGCCTCTTCTTCTATCAGAACATACATAGAGGCCATCCAGAGGTATCAAGACAGTTTGCATTGCAGTTTGATGGTAAGAAAACTAAGGTTGTGGATTTGGAGTTTGAAGTGACTGAAGCCTCCATCTCAGCTGCAACAGGGATCCCCATTACAGGTGAAAGGTGGTTCAAAGCCATGGATTTGAGTTTAGCTTATCCAAAATATCTCTTCAAACCCGAAGATCAAGCCAATGACCTGTCCAAAAGTATGCCAAGGAGGCAATTGATTGAACAATTTGACAGACTATTGAAGATCATACAAAGATATTTTACTTGTGAAGGGAGATTCAACACATTATACCAGTACCATATAATATTGTTGCTACATTTTATTGATAAGGGTGAGATGAATATTCCTTATTACTTGTTGAGGAGTATAGGTAAGATGTCAGACAGGATACAGGCCAAATCTAAAGATGTGGATTCTATCCTTTTCCACTCTGGATTAATCAGAATGCTAGTATCTGAGGAATTGGGCAAGAAATATATTTCATGGGAGCATTTTGTGGTTACCTCTCATTTTAAGTTGGATCTAGAACCCACTCCTCAATGACAAAGGGAAATTTATTTGACACCTACTAGTGCTAGCAAAGCAGGGACCAGTAGGAAGAGAAAGGGCAGAGCCCCTGTTCAAGTGTCAAACGTAAACAAGTAGGTCATTGAAGCTAATGAGGAAGTTTTTCCTTCTCCACACAGAGAGTTTTCACCACCTCCTCCACCAGGGTTAGAAGAGGTGCATCCTTCTACCAAAGCTACATCTAAGAGAGGTAATAAGCTTCTCTTTTCCCCTTATCCTCCAAAAGTCGAAATCAAAGGTAAAATTCCTTTCACAAGGTCATCAATTCCTAAGGAGGATTATAGAGAGAAGTTCTTAACAGAGATCCCTATTCAAAAAAAGAAGGGGAAGAATATTGAAAAGCCTGTAGAGGATAAATTAGAAACCCTTGTACAAAAGAGAAGGGTAAAGGTGCTAAAGTACCTTTGGAGAAGAGAGATGAGACCTATGAGAAAGGCATTGAGAATCCTGTCGAAAGAAAACAAGAATCCCTTGTACAAAAAGGTAAAGGTACTAAAATACCTTTGGAGAGAAAAGAAGAAACTCATGTGAAACACTTTGAGGAGCCTGTGGTAAGAAATGAAGAAACCATTGTGCAGAGAAAGAAGGGTAAAAGTAAGGTCACTGAGAAACCTGAGGAGGTGGAAAAAACACTTCCCATGCAGGAGGAAGAGGAGTCTGAGGAAAATCCTATTAAGACTGAGCATGCCATTGTCCCTCCTGACAGTCAGACCTACAAAAGACTTATCAAGCAACTTAGAGATGCAAGGAAATAAATAGCCCATCTTAAAGCAGAAGACAAGGTCCACTTGGCTCATATGGAATAGCTCATGGTTGGCTACAATCATACCCTTGACTTGCCAAGGTTTGCAGTGAGAAAGGCTTTGCTCCTTCATAAACAACTGAAGAATCTTTACAGACAAAACAGAGTCTTTCAGTCTCAGAATAGGAATTTAAAGGCAAAGATGAAACACTTTCAAGATGAGGTAGCCCAAAGGAATTTAAAGGTATTGGTTGAAGCTTCCATTGAGGATGATAAACCAGCAGCTAAGGAGATCACGGCTACGCTGAAAAAGCCTTCCAATGCTAAGAAGAAGAAGTCTATTGTGCCAACTGAAGATCCTCTTTCTACCAGAAAGAGTGTGAGGCTAAGAGTTAAAATGACAAAATAGATGGTAATGGTAAGCTTCGATTTTTAGAATTGTTCCTTTTGGGGAGGGTTAAGTGATATGCACATACTAGCTATACCATCATATAGGCTGCTAATTGATTAAGTAGATGGGATTTGAGTTTTTGATAAGTGCTAGTTTCCTCAGTGGTAAAAGGCACTACCCATTATATAGTCAAGGCATTTAATTGAAATGGTTTTTTCATCATGAAAGACCACAAATTTCTCTGCACACTTTCAATATTGAAGGTGCTACATTTTTGGCAATGCTACCTGATATGCACACAGACGCAGTGTAAGTGGCGCTACCTATAGGCACTACCTAATATTTAGAAAAGAACATAATTGTCATATGGGCGCAACACAAAGGCACTACTTATAGGCACTACCTACAGGTGCTACCCAATATTTTACAGAGAACGGAGTTTGTACACATATGCAGCACAGTGATGCTACCTATAGGTGCTACCTTTTCTCCTGGTAGTGCGCTACCCAAATTTGCTACCCAAAGAAGCTATCAATAAAGACCAGGGATATAGGAATACCAAGCTAACATGTTTGGGATAAATTGATGATGAATAAGGATGGAGAAAAAACATCTGGCATCATGAAGACAACCACGTGATTTGAAGGACACATGGCACACAAGGAGATGTGCAGCAAAAGGGAACCAATTCAGTTTGAATTTCAATTGGATTAGTCACCAACATTTTCCTATTTTATAGCATAGATGGTTAGATAAGTTGTTAGGGAAAATAAATGTTTAGATTTTTTCAAGGGAAGGGGGGCAGCTCGTACCTCTAGATGTGGCCTCCCTTTTGTTATAAATAGATAGATCATTTGCTTTAGCAGGTTTGGATGGTTGAGCAAGGCTCCCTTTACTTGTAATATTTTGATGAAGTGACTATGATCTAGTGATGTACTTGACTTAAGACTTTTTGGCTAATAGAAATCAGCTTGTCTTTCAGTCTATTTGCTTCTGATGCTAAATGTTCATGCTTTGAATGATTCACATGAATTATTGTGGTGATGTTATGGTCGATGTTTGATCATTATATTATCATGATGTTTATTTAGCTTCCTTAATTTCTGATGTCAAGAACATCTTGTGATTAGAAACTTTCTTCCTTAGACTTTTGTAGACCTAATGTTTGGAGCAGTCCCTACACTCCTCTCACTCAAGTCTTCCCTCTGTTCATACCTACTCCCAAACTAATGATATAAGTTAGCCAAGACCTTAATTGTTGGTGCATGCTAGCCATGTTGTCTGAGTTAGAACATTTCCATTTGAGTCCTTTTCCATTTGACCCTTTAAAACACTCTTTCATTCACATATAACTTTATGGGTATTGGGCTTGCCTTCTATGCAATCTGAAGGTGACTCCTAGTGCTAACATGATGTGTCAGTACGGAAATCCCTATAAACCAAATGGTCTAGATAGGAAAGGGATCACATTGGTTATGGGTAAAGTTATGTTTCCAAAATCATTTTGACTAGTTTTTACTTGTGAGAGTTAGGATACTAAGCTTGAGATAGAGTGGTGGATTTACCTTGCGAGGAAAGCTTGGATCTAGAGTAATTATAGTTTTTTGTGCATGGCCCCCTTGTGGCTCATGGGGCTAAGGGGGAAGAAGAGTACCCCTAGCGTTGGCTGGGAGGTACTGGTGTAGTCTCAATGATTAGCAAGCGGGAGGTCGGAATGAATCCCAGTTTCCAAATATCATCTCCAGGCCCATCTTGTCGTCGACTACGGTATTTTAATTTCTAGTTATTATTGTATTGTAGTTAAACTTTTGTAATCTCGAATGGTTGTAATGGAGTTGATCTTGATCAGTGGTGTGATAAATTCTCTGTGTATTTATTCATGTTCATGATGTAAGAAAATGGGAGTATTGTTTCTTTTCAATTAAAGCATCTCTTGATGCTATGTACTATAAAATTGAGTTACTATCGATTAATTAGTGGCTTGTCGTTATCCAGATGATATTCATTGTTTTGAAATCTGATTCTGATCTTGTTATTTGAGCGTAATAATCTTGGTTGCATGTCATTTAGTTATTAAAATAGAGACTCTCAATTTAAATTCTTCCTTTACTGGCTTCACTAATGAATGATTTTTCGATGTGATATTTTATTGGATTGCCCCATGGAGTAGATAATTAAAATCACAGCCTAATACTAAATGGTAAAATACCTTTCAATGTTTATTTGAATTTGAGGATGGTGTCCCTGGGGGGCATTCTATTCATAAAGCTTGATGTTGAATGTTTTTATTTTCTGCCAGACACACTCAGAATGTGTGGGTAACTAGGGGTGGAGTGTTGGAAGATTGGTTTTTGTCATTGATGTCAACCCTAGTCATGGGTTTTGGACCACAAGATTGATAAAGGTATTTGGACATGAAGGACAATGCAGATGCATATACAACACCCATGGATGGATAGTATACATCATGTTGTTTCTGGTGGTATGTGGCACACCGTGTGGATCCTCATGGTTGAGGAGAAATGAATTTTTGAAGATGACAAAGTGAATTGAAGAAGGAAGTACATGTAGGCCCTGAAGATAACTAAAGAAAAGAATTACAAAATAAGAAAGTGTCAGGTCAGCCCTAATGTTAAACTGAAGTGACATAAATGGTATAAATAAACATCATTATACATTCATTTTGATACAAGTCGAATTTCAGAGGAAATAAGAAGTAAAAGAAGGCCGGATTTCAAGGGAGGATGAAGTCTTTTGGTGATGTGTTCTAAGGTATGTTATTTTCAGGTCATCTTACCATTTTTTCTATAACGTTTTTTCTAGAACGATTCATATGGTGAAATCGCTATGGAATTTAGAAGACATATCAAGGTACCTCTGGTAAAAATTTCAGCTCTTGATTCGCTATAATTATGGAGATACACTCTGTGGAAGATAGGGTTTGTGACCAGTCCTGAAGCTAGTCAATAAACATGTGTTCCGGGTAAAACATTCATAACTTATTCATATAGAATCCAAATTAAGTGGGACCACTTCCATTGGAAAGAGTACAGAATTTAGTTTCTTATGTACGAGTTTCCAAATTGGATGTTAAATATTGAGAGTGGGGCATGTTGTACAAGTTGGGTCTTCTGAATAGACCAGAATTGAATAAAGTCTACCATTCTTTCTATAACCTCTTTTTGGGGAAGATTCAAGGAGTGAAAATTGGAGGAGTTTCATAGAATGCATTGAGTAATATTATCTACAGGATCAGAGTACTCCAAGAATTGAAGAATTTCATAAATTGAAGAAGTCTCAAGAAGCATTATCAGGTTTTATGTGATGATTGGTTGATGGTGATGATTTAATGTAAAGTGTTATTATCTATCATATATTCTTGGGTGTAAGGAAGGGGCAAGGATGGAGAGTTCAAATCTCTCTTGATATTGGAGGATTGTATCTTCATCTTTGAGTTTTATCCCTCCCTTTACATTTGGAAGGTGTAGCTATATTTGGAAGTCATTACTTCCCTTGAACAATAACTATTGATTATTTCTCATATATTGTGCATGGTGTATTGTGGTGTATTGGTGTAACTCTTATATTATTGTTCATTTCTCATTGGATATAGTTGAATGGTTTAAGTATAAGTTAAAAAAGGTTTTAAATTGTACTTGATATTGATTCACCCCCCTCTCAGTATCAACAATTGGTATCAGAGTCGGTTACCTTTAGTACAGTTTAACCACTGGAAGGAAGATCCTAAGAAGAAATGGAGACAAAATTCCAAATGGGATTCCACCATTTGATGGAAGCAATTTTGATACTGGAGTAATAGAATGAAAAATTACTTGAAATCTCTTGGGGTAGATGTTTGGTTCTCAGTTGCTTCAGGATATAATGCTTTGAAGAAACCAAAGACTGCAGTTGAGAAGGAAGCAAAAAGGAACAACAAATTGGCAATAAATACCATCCTGGATGGGTTGATAGATTCAGTGAAATCCAAGGTGGGATCATGTGCATCATCAAAAGAGTTTTGGGACAAGCTACAAGACCTTTATGTAAGGGAAGACACGGAAGAAGAAGAAGAAGAAGAAAAATAAGAAGAAGAAGAAGTTGAAACAAATTACAACATCTCAGATTTCAAAGAAGAAAATAGAGGTTAGTTCTTTTGCTTTAATTGTGAAGGAGTAGGTCATGTTGAATTTGAATGTCCTCATCCAAGGATTGAAATAAATGACAATGAAGAAGAATAAAATCATGAAGAAAAAAATATTCAACAAGAAGATGAGAATCTTAAAAAATTGAAGCATGTTGAGATTGAAAATAGCAAGCTCAAAGACACGCAATGAAAACTAAGAAGTGAATTGGTTAGTTGTGAAAAGACAGTTGTAATATTGAATAAACAATTAGAAGACTTTGAGAAACTAAGAGAAGAAACCATTTCCTTGAAAACTCTACTCGAAGAAGAAATAAGAATAGGAGAAGTAAGGAATGTCCAAATGAAGAAGAAAGAAGAAGATTGTGAGAAACTTGAACAAGAAGTTGTCTAAATGAGAAAGAGCTTAAGAAACTCTCAAGTGCCAAAAGACTTAACACATCTTGGATGCATGGGTGAAACTTCATGCAAAGAAGATGCAAATACCAACCAGAAGGTTGAAGAAAGAGCTACACAGACAGTTGATGAGAAGTGGACCAGGATACCAGAAAGAAGGAATGATTACAAAAGAGATGAATATCCAAGAAGACCTCCTACCTTCAGGAATCAAAGAAGCTTCAATCAGTATGAAGGA
>ML798943.1:58088-80366 GCA_009831015.1 Picea engelmannii | reverse complement strand
GAAGAGAAAGGGTGGCAATGTTGCATTTGGAGATGACTCATCTGCCAAAATACTTGGAGAAGGTGTAGTAGAGCTTGGAAGAAAAAATGTAAAAGAAAAGAATTTTCTATTGGTTGAAGACTTGAATCATAATCTACTCAGTGCTAGTAAAATGTGTGATCAAGGATACACTCTTACATTTGATTCCCGAAAATGAAAAATCAGAGAAAATAACTCAGGAAGATTGGTTGCAACTGCAACAAGAAGATCGAATAACATATACATCCTAGACATGAAGAAGAGAGAGAGACAGAGCCACACAAAAGGATTCTAAGGAAGAAAATGTCCCAAAGACCAAAAATAAGGATGAAGTATTATTGAGTGCCACATGTTTAGGGGGAGCAGCGCCAAAGAAGAAGGTTACCTTTTGCCATTAAACTCAGGGGGAGAAGCCATACCCTTTTCCATTGATGTCAAAGGGGGAGAGAAATTGGGATCATGATGATAGTGGGAGCATGAGTGTTGCCATCAATGACAAATGGGGAGATTGTCGGAAGATTGGTTGTTGTCATTAATGTCAACCCTAGTCATGGGTTTTGGACCACAAGATTGATAAAGGTATTTGGGCATGGAGGACAATGCACATGCATATACAACACCCATGGATGGATAGTATACATCATGTTGTTTCCGGTGGTATGTGGCACACCACGTGGATCCTCATGGTTGAGGAGAAATGATTTTTTGAAGATGACAAAGTGAATTGAAGAAGGAAGTACATGTAGGCCCTGAAGATAATTAAAGAAAAGAATTACAAAATAAGAAAGTGTCAGGTCGGCCCTAATGTTAAAATGAAGTGACATAAATGGTATAAATAAACATCATTATAGATTCATTTTGATACAAGTCGAATTTCAGAGGTTATAAGAAGTAAAAGAAGGTCGGATTTCAAGGGAGGATGAAGTCTTTTGGTGATGTGTTCTAAGGTATGTTATTTTTAGGTCATCTTACCATTTTTGCTATAACTTTTTTTCTATAACAATTCAGATGGTGAAATCTCTATGGTATTGAGAAGACATATCAAGGTACATCTGGTAAAAATTTCAGCTCTTGATTCGCTATAATTATGGAGATACACTCTGTGGAAGATATGGTTTGTGACCAGTCCTGAAGCTAGTGAATAAACAGGTGTTCCAGTTAAAACAGTCATAACTTATTCATACAGAATCGAAATGAAGTGGGACCACTTCCATTGGAAAGAGTACGGATTTTAGTTTGTTTTGTGTGAGTTTCCAAATTGTATGTTAAATATTGAGCGCGGGGCATGCTATACAAGTTGGGTCTTCTGAATAGACCAAAATTGAATAAAGTCTACCATTCTTTCTATAACCTCTTTTTGGGGAGGATTCAAGGAGTGAAAATTGGAGGAGTTTCAGAGAATACATTGAGCAATATTATCTACAGGATCAAAGTACTCCAAGAATTGAATAATTGCATAAATTGAAGAAGTCTCAGGAAGCATTATCAGGTTCTATGTGATGATTGGTTGATGGTGATGATTTAATGTAAAGTGTTATTATCTCTCATATATTCTTGGGTGGAAGGAAGGGGAAAGGATGGAGAGTTCAAATCTCTCTTGATATTGGAGGATTTTATCTTCATCTTGGAGGTTTATCCCTCCCTTTACATTTGGAAGGTGTAGCTACCTTTGGAATTAATTACTTCCCTTGAACAATAACTATTGATTATTTCTCATATATTGTGCATGGTGTATTGCGGTGTATTGGTGTAAATCTTATACTATTTTTCATTGTTCATTGGATATAGTTGAATGGTTTAAGTATAAGTTGAAAAATGTCTTAAATTGTACTTGATATTGATTCACCCCCCTCTTAGTATCAACATGGATTCCATTAGCGATTCCCTGTGTTTTAATTTATTTGGAACAATTCCCTTGATGCCAGACTTGCGCAAAACGCTTTTCTTCTTTGGAATTACCTTGGTATCTTAAAATTTGTGACTGGATAGACCTCCTACTCAAACTATTTTGGTGTTGTCCATATGTTTCTTCTTTAAACCAATTTCTAGATAGAGAGTTGACTGTCAAGGTTTCTTTAATATATATATATATGATTTCCGTATCCGCACTTTCCTTCTAACCGAGTGCAGCTCGATTTTTTTATTTCATTTTACCTATTGTGTGAACAACGCCTTGCTCTAGATCCTATTTTGGGGAAATTTATGATTTATGCAACCAATTCTTTGTGTTTTCAATTAGAGAAATTTGTGGGGTCATACAACAATGTTTGTATGCTCTGAAACCCTTTTTCGTCAAGCATTGCAAATTTAAATATTACTAGAATTTTTTTTTGAGTCACTAAGAACTGTTTGAGAAACCTCCAACATTGCATTTATGTCTTTTTGTTGGTCCTTGTTTAGATTTCGGATTGATGGAGTACCCAAATTAATTCATTGTTGTGTGAACAGAGAAAACTTCGATTTTGGATTTTTCTCCTATCGTCCTGTTTTGATCACGGTAGAATTTACCCATTAAAAAATAATATCCCTTTCGATGAGCTTTTTGAATCCCGGCCCAAGTTTGGTGGTTCTCTCTCAAAACCATTTTCTAGAACCAAATTTCGGGACTGTCCCCGTTGTTTCCCTCGGGAACTTCTGATTTTTGTTTTAAATTTGTTCTCTTTCATTTCCTTAAATCTTAAATTTAAATGAGTTTGTTTGTTGTCGTATCCTTGGGATTCCTTATATCTGCTTATTTTTGCATTCCTTGGAAGAGTTCGGAGATCCTCCGTGGGGAAGAATTCGATTCCAGTGATCATCTAAATTGTTAAGTTTGCACACAGACTTAGTTTTGTGCGTCGTTTCAAAGCCAATCTTAAAACTTAGCATTTCAACATGTTAGATTTTCCACTATAACTTTAAATTTGAAGTAATTTACTCCTTGTTCATTGCCCTTACATGAAGTTGACAACTAGCATGTGAATCCTTAATGGAAAAATCATATGAATTAACCTCTTAGTCCCTTAAATGGTTTTGTGATTAGTTGAAATTCAATGTGTTATTTATTATGAGATCAACTTATAATCCTTTACTTTGATATGATAGTTGGCGCACCGTCTTATATTGTTAAATTCATGTGACCTCTTTAATATTTTTTGGTATGTAATATAAGAAGGAATTAAGTTAATATGTATGGCTCAAAGGAAGTGGATCCTCTTTGATTCCTTAAATGTGTAAATAATAGGTAGAGTAACGCTAATATTCATAAATATGGGTTAATAAGGATGGGCCTTCTCATAATTCTTTAAATGTTATGCATGCAGCTTAATTACTTATTATTTCTACTTGAGATTGACTTCTTATAGTTAAAGAGGGTACTTAAAAGGGTATTGAAATATTTATGTTGTGCTTAAAAAAGGCATTTAATCTTCTTACGATATTTTATGATTGGAAGTGTATCTAGAATTTGAAATTTTAAGTATTCTTAAGTAAGATTTAGCATGTTATTAAGGTACATGGTTGAGATACATAGAGGTTATATTGAATGCAGATGTTGAATCTCGATTGATGCTTGAACTTGTTGATCCCAATTTGACAAGATACTAATGCAGATTAGAATTAGATCCTTATTCTTTCCTATGATGTACTTATGCCCTTGTGGTTCGCATTTTATGTATTATCCTCTGACTTTATTTCACTTGATTTTGCATATAAGATTTATTAAGTATAGTAGAGTATTTTTTTGCACATGAGGAATTAAGGATTAATATGATGGTCACTCTAGACTTAATTTGTTTCTTATGATTGGATTAATGGGATTTAGACACCTCCTTGTTCCTCAGAGCAGTCGCCATTCCTGAGACCTTAAGTGGTTAAAATCAATCGGATGAATCCTGGACTTGAGCATTGCTTATGTGTCTTGGAGGTCCTAACCATGCAGGATAGGTTGGGCGGGTTTCTTCCATTTATGTTATGTTATGTGATATGGTTAAGTGAATGATAGTGATGTTGCTTACAATTGGTTGTGATGAAATTGATTGTGTAGTTATTGAATTATGTTGTGACGCATGTCACTTTTCATAACTTTTGTTTCAAAAATAATTTACCTCTTTTTGTACTCACTAGTGTTGTCATAACGGAGGGAATGTTACAATTTCCATTGTTTATGTGGATTATTTTGGACCTATTCTAGTGATAGAGAAAAAGGATATAAATAATTTTAGAGGTGATTTTCTATCCTAAATGGTAACCATCATGTAAACGTTATTGGAGGCAGTTCTATGCTTCCTTATTGTAGGGTTGATAAGGAAATCTCATTGAAAACAGTTAGGCATGAACTTCAATTGTTGGAAGTTGAAACATTGTTGAAGAATTCATTTTCTAAAATGATTGATAGTTGGAATATTCATAATTGATCAAGTTCATTTCTCCAGTTGTACTCTCCAACAATGAAAAATGTATTTTTTCAAACATGGGGTGCAAACATGGTTTGTGATATGGATTCTTCAATTGAGTTGATTTCTTTGGATATGTTGATCTTGGAATGTGAAAAATCTAATCCAAAAGAACTTGCAATATTGTTGAAATTCCACAAGAAAAGGTTAGATTTTTCTTTTCTTACTGCTAGAATTGTATAAATACCAACAACAAGTAATGTGATGGAGAAGGCCTCAATACTTAACGATTGTAAACTTACTGCCAGATAGTTGGTTTAGGTTGATGGAAAATTGGTCTGGACTATTGGTTTTCATTGATGTCAACCCTTGGAGAGTGATATTGTAGATTGATGTCAACCCTTGGAGAATTTTGGTAGCAAATTTCGGTGGCACAAAGGCATGGGTAAAGAACCCAAGTCTATTTGAGGTATAAAGGCATGAATATCAGTGAATTTATAGGTAAGACTATTCTATATGGATAGTATATGTCATTCCATTTTCATTGATATGTGGAACGTCACATAACTCCTCACATTGCAAAAAGAATTTAATTAAGGGAAAAGAAGTTAATAATTGAATAATTATAGGAAATTTAGTTGCAACAAGAAGTTGTGAGTAAAGATAAATTATTTAAATAATAAAGTAGTCAAATTGGTTGCAAAGAGAAATTATTTAAATAATAAAGTGGTTGCAACAAGAAGTGGTGAGTTTACTATTTATGGATAAGTCAAAGTGGTTGCAAAAGAAATTAATTAATTAATAAAGTTAGTTGCAACTAAAAATGGAGAATTTACTATTTGTAGCAAACTGAGTTAGAAGTGGGTTAAGTTGGTTAGAAGGTAACCCCTTGAGGAAGCTACATAGAAGTATAAATAAGAGAGAAAGGTTCTCCCATTAACACCTATTGAATATCATTGAATATCTATTTTGTGAAAGGTTATTTGGGAAGGTATTATTGATACAAAAAAATTGCAGCAGAAAAATCACGATAGGAAAAGTGTGGCAGAAAAATCACGATAGGAAAAGTGCGGTAGAAAAAGTGCAGCAGGAAAAGTGTGGAAGAAAAAGTGCGATAGAAAAAGTGAAGCAGAAAAATTGTGGCAGGAAAAGTGTAGCAGAAAAAGTGCGACAAAAAATCATGGTAGGAAAAGTACGGCAAAAAAATCATGGCAGGAAAAGTGCGGCAGGAAAAGTACGGAAAAAAAATCGCGGCAAGAAAAGTGCAACAAAAAACGTGCGGCAAAAAATTGTGGCAACAAAACTCTACAAGAAGAAAAAGGTATGGTTTTCATATGTGTAGTGTTGAATCTATGAATCTGGTTGAGGGTTTTCCTTGTAAATATATTGGATGCCCTCTTGGAAGTTTAGGTATTGCTATAGAGTTGATATGAGGAAGATCTACTAAATTTTATTATTGGTTCATGTTTGAGGGATTTTGGTTTAGGTTTGTTGTTAAAGTTATTGGTACAAATAGAGGTTGTATAATAGTGAGGTTGTGGCACATGGTTGATGTGAGGATTTATGGTATTTGATTTATGGAGAGTGTGGGTCATTGCTAGAGGTATCTTGTTGGTTATCTTGGTGTATGTTATTGGTATATGGTAGAGGTATGTGATTGGGTACATGGATACACACATACTTGAAGTACATGGTGATATTGATACATCTTGTTGAGGCATAGTTTGGTTTGTTGTTGATATGTGATTGGTAAATGTTGTTGGTTATATTTATATAGTGTTGATGTACATGGTTGATGTACATGATTGATGTGCATTGTTGGCACGTGGTTTGAGTGATATTCTTTTGATTTTGGGTATGAAATCTATGTTATCAAATCTGATATATTGAGGAGAGTATTGGTACATGTTATTGGTGTATTTAGTTTTGTTGGTATAGGAAAGGCACATGTACATGTTGGTTACAAGACAATGGAACAGGTTGATTATAGGTCAGTGGAACAGATTGGTATAGTTTTACAGTAGTATATATCACAGTGAAAGTGTGGCAGTGGTTACATCATTCTACTTGTATTTCAGGGTGGTTGGACTGGGCAAGGAAAGGGGGTTGTAGCCTCCTTCTAGTTGGTCCAGAGAATTAGGGAGTTGGAGCTTCCTTTAGGTTGGATCCTGAGAACTAGGTGGTTGTAACCACCTTCTTATTGTAGTCGGATAACCCAGGGGGTTGTAGCCTCCTTCTAGTTGGAACCAGATAATTAGGGAGTTGAAGCTTCCTTCAGGTTGGATCCTGATAAACTAGGGGGTTGGAGCCTCCTTCCAGTTTGAGATGGAGCATTGGAAGTTAGTTCTTCCTTGAATGTAATTATTGACATATAAGAAAATCATTATGTGGTTTTCTCTCGCATTGGGTTTCCACGTAAATATTGGTATACTTTGGATTGTGTGGATGTGTTTTTTATTGTTTATTATGCACTGATGAATGTTAATTCTTATGATACAGTAAGATATTGATGATGAAAAGATGAAAATGGTTGAATAAGTAAAACAATATACTTTTTTGTTTAAAGTATTAATAATTGATATAATTTCTCATTACCTATTCAACCCCCTCTCAGTAATCCAACAATTGGTATCAAAGCAGGTTCCTTTAGGAAACAGTTTAACCACTTGAAGGAGATCATGGATTATTATGAGAATGGAGTGTCATTTTTTAATGGTCAAAATGGTTTAAAGTATGATATATGGAGAGGAAGGGAAAAAGTATTTTTAAAGGCATAGGGGTATGATATTTGGAAATCAATTTTTATAGGATATGATAGTTCAAAAAGGGAAAAGACTACAACAAAGAAGGAACTGAAAACAAAAAAAATTGCAATGGATTTCATTTTGGAAGGACTATTTGACTCAGTAAAGGACAAAGTGGGTAAATCTGTATCAGCTAAAGAAATTTGGGATAAGTTACATAATATATATTTTTCACCCATCATAGAGTCAGAGGATGTCGAAGAAGATGTTGGTACAGATCAAGAAGAAAGATGTTAATCATGTCAAACAGATTCATAAGATGAAGAGTACATAATCAACAAAAGTATGTTGTTTTTCTTTAATTGTGAAAAACGCAGACATCTTGAAATGAAATGTCATGAAGGAAATGAGACAGAAAAATTAATTGAACTATAATACAATTATGAAGAATAATTGAACAGTGCTTTAGATGAACTAATAAAATAAAGAGACGAAAACAAGTCACTCAAGAAAGAATTGATGAAACAAAAGGAAAGTTTTCACATTTTTTAAGAATCCCAATAG
Source organism: Picea engelmannii (assembly GCA_009831015.1). Classification (NCBI taxonomy): domain Eukaryota; kingdom Viridiplantae; phylum Streptophyta; class Pinopsida; order Pinales; family Pinaceae; genus Picea; species Picea engelmannii. The sequence goes on along the minus strand of ML798943.1, from coordinate 72,667 downwards.
GTCATTGAGAACTTAAGAACTCATCTAGAAGAAGCCAGAAAGATCAAAGAAAATCTTGAAGATCAAAAGAAGTATTTGGAAGCCAACATAGCAGCATAAAAGGAATAAGCACAAATGATAGAGAATACATTGATAGATCATCTTAAGTAAAGAACTAACAATCTAAAACATCTTGAGGCATAGTTTGGTCAAGAAGAGAAAGGAATTGAAAAAGAAATAATCACATTAAAAATCCATCTTGAAGAAGTGAGGAGAACATAAGAAGTCATGAAGTCTCGGATAATGAAGAAAGAAGAAGAGGTTGGAACCTTGGAGAAGAAGTTGTCACATTGAGAAGTAAAATCGTCAAGCTCAGCAAGAATGTTGAAGAGACATAAACATCTCCATTAGTTGTAGAGAATGAAGAGAAGCAATCTAGGTTGCTAGAAAAGAGAAAGAATTATGCAGAAGTACTTGTTGGGCCCCAACAACTCCCACTAAATTTTTACAAAATTTAAAGGGCCCCCATTAGAATCTTGATAATTATAATGAGCTATAGAATCAACCTTTTCAGATAGTTCCATACCTTGGATTTCTTTGAGAAAAACTTAAGACATTCAGTACAAGAGTATATGTCAAAATTTAGAAACGAGCATAGAAATCTCAATTTAAACAAAAACGTTAATTTTTATCAACTGTTTACTTTCATTTAAATTATGATTATGTGTTCTTTCTTTTGCTCATTAGCAAGTTTGACTATTTTGAATAATGGATTCAATACTTCATCAAATAATATCTTGGTTGGTTTCTCATTTTCATGAAATCATTTGGTGATATTAATTAATTAAATTCTTTTTTCATTTTGCATCTCATTTCAAAATAATAATAATAAAAGAATTATCTATCATTTGTTTGTACAAAACCAAAATTAATATTTTTCTCTTCTCCATTAACTTGAAGCTTCTAGAATTTTAAGATCATATTTGAAAGAAAATTATAAACAATGTAGAAATATCATATTAATTTTGGTTTTTTAATTCAAACAAATTAGAAATTCAAACAAAATTCAAGGATATATGTTGTTGGTTATATTTGTATAGTGTTTATGTACGTGGTTGATGTACATTATTGATGTGCATTGTTGGCACATGGTTTGAGTGATATTCTTGTGATTTTCGGTATGATATATATGTTATCAGATCTGATATATTGAGGAGAGTATCGATACATGTTGTTTGTGTATTTAGTTTTGTTGGTATAGGAAAGGAACAGGAACATGTTGGTTACATGACAGTGGCACAGGTTGATTACAGGTCAGTGGCACAAATTGGTACATGTTTACAGTAGTATATCTCACAGTGATAGTGTGACAGTGGTTCCATCATTCTACTTATATTTCAGGGAGGTTGGACGGGGCAAGGAAAGGGGGTTGTAGCCTCCTTTTGATTGGTGTCGGAGAATTAGGGAGTTGGAGCTTCCTTCGGGTTGGAGCCTGAGAAACTAGGGGGTTGGAGCTTCCTTCCAGTTGGAGTTAGAGAATTGGAAGTTAGTGCTTCCTTGAACATAATTCTCGACATATAAGAAAAGTATTATGTGGTTTTCTCTTGCATTGGTTTTCCACGTAAATATTGGTGTATTGTGCATTGTGTGGATGTGTTTGTTATTTTTTATTATGCACTGATGAATTTTAATTCTTATGATACAGTAATATATTGATGATGAAAAGATGAACATGGTTGAATAAGTAAAATAATATATTTTCTGGTTTAAAGGATTAATAATTGGTATAATTGCTCATTATTGATTCACCNNNCGCTCTCAGTAATCCAACACTTACATTTTAATTAGAGTAGGAAGAGCATCGGAAAGGTCACTGGAACAAAATCATTGTAAATTAACTGAATTCAATATCTAGATGTGCATCTCATATAAGAGAATATATTGAAGAGAGTGAAACTCTAGTTAGTGTTTCACCTTATAGATTTTTGAACAATATTTACAGGTTTCTTGGGAGTTTCAAACATGCAATATGAACAATGATGAATTTTTATACACAAAATGGCTACAATTGCAATACATTTGAATAGATTTGTATGTATTATCTAGTCTTTTTATTGAGTAATTAATTGCATACAAATGTTGTTTGAAATTTGAACAAGAGAAATTTAAAATAAAATTAACCAAATTTCAATGCAGGTAACTTTTGATATCCTAAATGCATTATTGGGGAAGGTGTAATGTTTTATCTTGACTATTACGTGTCTTGTCATCAAAGCACTTCCTTCTCTCAAGTGTTTTGATTTACTTGGTGATGATCCTAATAAGAAACTATAAAGCAGTTGTTTCATTGATGCAGTTGTTTCCTTTTGCAAACTTCAACATTTGGACTTAAGTATCTATGTGAAAAAACAAGTATCTTCTTTTCATTATGCAAGACTATGAGTTTTTTTTCCATTGATGTATTAGTCATCTTAGCCTTAGATATTAGAGAGGTGTATAGTTTTATGAACCATGTGCTTATGATGTTTATCTTATGGATTTCCTTTGAGACCTGACTTAGCTTATAAGACCAATTTTTTGGCATAAAAAATAAAATTTAATAAGATATATCAGGGTTTTAAAAGTTTACTTTTTTGGTTAAAAGCTCGGATATGGAATTACCTAGCTTGTTTTGGTTATCATGGGATAGTATATATCTCAGAAAGAATTTCAATTTCAAATTCCTATGCATTACTTTCTATTGGGTTAAAAAGTGGGGCATTCTAGGGGAAGTGATTTTTTGTCTTCTCTAGTTCAACATAGTTATTTTGGTTCTCGAATGGAATACTTGTGTTATGTGTGTTTTTTGAGCACATATTGAACTAATTGTAATAGTGCATGAATTACTTGAAGATCACGTACTTTTTTGTGTGGGAAAATATTGTTAGGGTAGTGAAGGGACATTTATAAAATTATCTATCAAGCATCTTTTGGCATTGGAGATAAAACTAAAAACAAGTCTTAATTCTGCAAATTTCCCAGATTCTGTAAAGCAAAGATCAAAACATGTAACTGAGAATTCCCACCTTAATAGTAAGTTCCCTACTACATCAAATAGAAACCAATGTTTTGATGTGCATGATTTGAAAGAAGAGGAAAGCAATTATCTGAAGAGAAATTTTAATAGGCAAAAAACTATCGCGTGTACTTCTGAAAATAAAGTTGGAAATGATGAAGGTATTAATGAAAGGGTGAAAGGTTGTTTTAATATTTGTAAAAAGTCTTTTTTTGATAGAAAAATGATAAGCAGTGGACCTGGGGATGGTAGATATAACCTTGGTGATGCTTAAAGGAAGAAGGTAGATTTGGGTATTGATAATGCATTAGATCATATTTTCTTCTACTTGTATGGTTTGAATCTTAAATGTGGTTTCGATACATCAAACCAAGATGATATAGCTATTCACAAAAACACAAGTCTTGGAGACCATCAAACAAAGGAGTAGTGTACTTGTTGGAAAGTAGTTCAATACTAAGAGGGGGGTGAATCAATATTGATATATTTTAACAATTATTAAATAATTATTTATTAACTTTATTGATCAGTGAGAACTTCAGTAAATAACAGCAATAAATATAAACTCAAAATACAAATTACATTTTTTTATATAAATGATTGAGTTTAGAGAACCAACTCTAGGAGACACGTATCCCCTTGTTTTAGGGTGCCAACCCTAGGAAGAACCAACTCCCTTGTTTCAGTGCTCCAACCCTAGGAAACATGAACTCCCTCATTTCAGGTCTCCAACACTAAGAAGCACCAACTTCCTTGTTTTAGGGCACCAAACCTAGGAAGCACCAACTCCCTTTATTTAAACTTTAATTAGAAAAGGATAATAATCCTTCCTTGCTCCTCCCTTCGACCCTCACTTCTTAAGTATCTTCATTTTTCTTCCTTGGACTCTACACTTGCTTTGTATCTTCAGATGTAGACCACATAGACACTTTTCTTTCACCATACCTTTCTGGTTATATAGTATTCCAATAGGTATGAAATTGAACCATTGTGTCTTTTCAATAATGAACCATTGCACCTCTTTATTTAATTAACACAAATAGTAAATTTTTGTTTATTAATTGATTTTCAAACACCAAATTAGACAGTGATTTTTGTAATAAGATTCTCAAGAAATGAAAACAAATTTTAAAATTCTACGACATGGATTTATGCAGAACATGCCCAGTTAGTCGATACATGGGAAGTTTACCCAGAAAATTTGCAAGGTGGATAGTATGAGAAATTCTTTGAAGGACACTTACTGAGATTTATTGTTGTGACCGCCTTCTAAACTTTTGAAATGAAGCATCCACTTCAACATCAGATATTTTCTCATAGATCCACATGATCGATAGCTATGACCGAGAGCTATTTCCTTAGTGCTTATCCTTTTAATAACCTATTCTTCATGTTCTTAATTGATGTAACCCAACGTTGTGACCACATGATAAAAATGGTGCTTAATCTTTAATTTCCTTACACGATGGCTCTTCATTGCCCATGTGCTCATAACCTGTCACTAGGGGATGGAACCAAGTCTTCTAGACTTTGGCCTTCAATATATTCTCCCTTTACAATATTCCAACTTTCCCAGAGTTTGAACTACCAAAGTTTTCATAAAGCAATGTTGATTGCTTACTGTCGGTTGACAGATTCCCCTTATGTTATCCTTCCCCTATCTTAATCCAATGACTATGACTTAATAAAGTGTTGATATGGACATTCTTTATTTATTTCAGGACTCCGGTACTCCAAGACTTTGGTATATTACAACTCTAAAGTTATTCAACTCCCGTAGAGTTATACCTCCAAATTTCTTACACCATCCTTCCACTACTTGATCTAACAACTCGCATTACTCCCAAATTCTTCCTTGGATCTAACGATTGGTGGGATTCAATTTCTTTGACACTCCGTGACTTCAAAAATTTGTGGCTTACCCTGTCCTTCCACTATAATCGATCAAACGGTCGAGAATTCACCCGAAGTTCCTCCTTGATCTGACGATTGGCGATATTTCGGGACTTCGACACTCCAAGACTACGGGAATTTTTGGCTTACCCTGTACTTCCATTATACTCAATCGAATGGTCGAGTATTCGACCGAAGTTCCTCCTTGATCTGACGATTGGTTGGATTTCGGGGCTTTGGCACTCCGAGACTCCCAAAATTTGTGGTTTACCTTGTCCTTCCACTATACTCTATCGAATGATCAATAATTCACTCGAAGTTACTCCTTGATCCTGATGGTTAGTGGGAATTCAGGGCTTCGACACTTTGTATCTTTGTACCTCTTCCTTATATTCAATAGTCGTCGAAGTGGCGAAGTTTCAGAGTCCTGAACCTTTATAAAGGTATGCTAGAATTTGATCGAAGACCTACGTTAATTTTTGATTTTGACCTTTGAGGATTCCACCAGTTTCAAACTCATTTATCCCTAGAATAGTAAATGTCGAATGACCACAGAACTCATCAACCCATTCCAATGGATGAGGTTTTAATGGTTCGGTCTAATGGCTCTAGTTATACCCTAAATTTCTCAACTAGATCTGGAGGCTCTTGTTTATCCACCTTCTCTCCAAGATTTATTGACGTGGGATACATTTCATTCATTGGTTCAATTCCTCTGAGACTCATTTTTCTTTACACTTGGATTCCAACTAAACCATGATTGTTTATCTGTGCCTTTGGTCAGCAATCGATGGTTTTCATATCTCCCGACTATAACAAAGTTTCCTCACAGTTCTGAAGGTGTTTCTACAGTTGATCTATTGGGAGTTCGATCCCAATAGCACTTCCTTAAGGCTCAAATTTTCCTGAGCTTTCCTTTGACCTTTCCAAAGGTCTTAATGTTGTTTTCTATGATTTTGTGCAATCCAATACACTATCTCTCCTGAGATTTACGATATCAAAGACATACTCTTTCTTGATGAAAATACCATATTGATCTTCTTGAGATCAATGCCAACACCATAATACCATGTCCAACATTGATCGTATTGGCATTATTTGACCTCAATTCCAACACCATACCACCATGTCTCGCCATTGTTACATCTAATCCATCAATTTCTAGTATCTTGGAAACATAGATGATTTTAGGGGCTAAATTTCACAAATGGGCTAATTTTCCATGGTTTTTCCCAAAAAATGATTCACCAATTTCCATTTTTTATAGAAATGATTCTCCTAAATCCCATAGAATAAAATCACTTTACCTTAGAAATCACCAAAATTTAATAGAAACTATACAAAATCCTTATAAATTTTAATATTTTTACAAAACTATCTCCAAACATTTTACATTTTGCATATTAAGGACTAGTAAGATTAGCCCAAGTTTCTACATTTTAATATAAATTTCAATCCTTAAAATTATCCTTGCTTGGAAAGAACTAAGTTGATATCCTTTCTTAATAATAGTTGCATTTATGCTACTATAACTTTTACAAAGATTCAGGATGGTTGAACTTAGAAAAGTCTCGAGGAATATTCCTCAGAAGTTTCCACAACCACCCAAAGACATTTTGAATAGAAATTATATGTATGCATTTGTCGAAGATTCTAATTTTAATGAAGAAAAACTCTGTAATATGGTTATGTTCGGAGGGAATAGAATTTATATAGTAAATTATTCTTTTGGAGGGATCCCTGACAATGTTCAACTCCCATTAACTAAGAGGTATGTTTACAATGTCATTTATATCTTTATAAAATAATACTTTTCATCATTGGGGATATGCAATAATTGGGAAAACATTTCCCACCTTTATTTAATTTAAAACACAACATAAATGGAAATTAATGTGAGGGAGTTGGAAATATATATTACAATTATGATACATGCTAAAAGTATTGATCCCATAATTGAGTCATACTCACAAGTTTATGGGAAATCCATTTAAATTCAAAATGATAGATAAATATGTGATTGTGTGGAGTCTAAACATGATTGAAATCAATCCATGAAATAAATATTCATAGTAAATACCTCTATTGGTTTCTCTAAGTCATGGAGCATACATTGTGCATTGAAACCCATGACCAGAGATAAACTAAGCCTACAATGTTTCAATAGGATCCTATGAAGCAGTCCACAGATTTTCACTTGAATTCCCATGCCTTTCCTCATTTTATTCTATAAAATTCTAGTACTATCCAATGTTCTCCCAAGCTCATGCCAAACCTCCATGTGGGCTCTAGTTATGTTCTAGTTTCTCATTATAATTTTATCATATCATTGGTATGTATACACTCCCATATGCATACATGTATGAGAACTATGTGGATTCCAGGCATTTTCATCCCAACACACACTCTGGGATTTGAACTAAACAATCATCAAACAATAATTGAAAGTTTCTAGAGCATCTAGTGTACTCCTAATAGATACAATGATGGGCTCGAAACTGATATTGTTTGAATTTGTCTTGAAATGGAAAATTAATATCCCTTTCTTATGTCTCCCTGATTTGGTCCCGCTTTGGAAAAATTGATTTGGTTTCTATTATGGAATCAATTTGACCAGTACAAATACTTGGGCCCACTAATTAGTAATCACTCCCTTATTAAACTCTTCAAACAATATTTGGTGATAAATTTTCCCTCTACCCACCATGAGCTTGAGACAAAGTTTTCAATAGTTCCACATTGCAATGCAAATCAATGAAATGGATCCCTTCCATGATCCAGTGACATGCCCAATATCGGTGCACCTATAAATTCATATTCAAGAAATTCAATCTAACATTTAATATTTGTGAAAAGCGCATCCACTGTTACAAGTAACTTATGTGCAAAACTTCCTAAGGGTGGCTCATTTATAGTGTATGCTTAATAGATACATCAATGGGCCTGAAATGGGTTATTGTGGTGAATTCCCCCTGCGTACAAGTGAAAACCCCCTCGGATCCAGTTTCCTTTGACTCGAGATAGAAGGAAACAAATGGACACTAAATTCCCCTTAAGACTAATTTATATTTTCATTAATGAAATCAGAAGAGAGAGAGAAAGAGGAAAAGGTGGATGGATTACCTCTTTTCTGTAGGTTGTCCTCGCTACTCAAACTATTGAACTTGATCTCCAAGATCCTAGTATGGAAGTATCCCTCCTACAAGAGACGAGACAATCATCTTCTGCTACTATATATCGTTAGATGAAAGTATATTTATCTATGTTAGACTTAAACAAGACAAAGATAAACATTCATCAAATGAAAAATGTAGAAATTAAGATAAATAGGACAAGTTATATATTAAAGATAAAAATAAATGGAATATTTACAACCTCAATGAGGATGTTGCAACAATTCCTCCAAGCCCTCATTTTTCCATCCCCTTCGTGCATTACTAGACGATAGGTATGATTCTATGAACTACCCCTCTCTCTTGAATGTCACAAGATCATAGGTACGATATTCCCAAGTTCCCTCCCCCTAAGATCTCACATAAGGAATTTAAATAATTTTCCATTTGAGAACTAACTCAACAATCCAAGGAGAATATCACTCACTGGATACATTAAATTGGGATCTCCAATATTTTTAAGGATAAATTATGATGTAGGAGCATCGTTGGCAAGCACGCGGAGCAGGCACGCAACGCATGGGAATCTTTCCAGAATCTCAAGGCTGACAGTCTCTATGAATATTATAAAGCACGTCTGAACCCAACAATTAGCACGCCTATACTCGGCGCCGAAAAAATCTTTGAAGCACGCTTAAACGATTGCGAGCGAAGTGGGAGTTTCCACTCCTGCTCTAGAATGCGACTGGTCTAAGATAGTCGACATGTTAGGTTTTGGAGTAGCCAAGTAGTGTTATAACCCTCATTTTCACCAAACATGCATACCTGGAATCAGGCCATCTCACTTGCCACTTTTTCCAAGCCACCATTGAACATCTCTTCTAAAAACCATCCTTTTGAAGATGTATGTGCCCTGCACCACTACTACCCACGTGTATACGCTAGCTGACCCATTACAACCCACGTATACTGACAAAAGCACAAAAAATAGAAAGTTGCAGATGGAATATAGATTTTTGGGTAATTGCCTAAACCATTTGACCACCCATAGCCAGTCACACAACTGGATAAGTACCCTCTTTTATCCTATAAAGGAATAGCTAGGGGTCCCATTTGAAGAGAGAAAAATAAGAGAAAATAAACTCTACCAATTTTTGTATTCCCCTTGCCCCAATATTTTGCAACCATTTTGTGAGAACTGAAGAGGAGAAGCATATGTGGAAGCGGTTGGTGCACATTTGAAGAGGAGCCCAGGACCAGGTTCGAGGAGCAGTGGTCGATCTCACCATTGTAAGTTACTTTTGTGAGGTTAATAAGAAAGAATTACTTTTCTCGTCCCGCCATATGAGGTGTTCAATATTCAGTTTTGATTATATTTTATTAGGACTTCTAACCCACTAATTCATATATAAGATGCATGTTTGGAGTTCTTTGTTTTTTTGTTTATGAATGTAGGTTGTATTTGGGAGGAGACTTGCAGTCAAGGATCTACCGAATGCAAAAGGATCAACACCAAACGTGGAAGTTCAAGGTAGAGTTACCGAATCCTTTTATCCTTGTGTTTTATGCATGAATGTGGGGTCTATGCTGGGATAATAGTAAAAAGTAGGAGACTTTAGATGGTCATTTATGCATGCATTACAGAACCCTTAGTGCTAGTCTGTATGGGGATTTCCCACCGACATCAGAATTGGTGACTCCACTGGGGATCGAACCCAGAATCTATGGTTTCGCAGACCATAGTGGGGACAATATCTAGTGTTTTGGGGGAATACTTTTTGGGTATTTTAAATTGGTTTGATTAACTTTTTATGAGTTTCAGCAAGAGTCTGAGTTTGTATGGATTATGGTCTTCCATACTAGTACTCCCTGCTTTGATTGCTTGACTGTTGTTTTCTTTTTCGGGAAGTTACAGAGGTGTGCGCGGCCTACAGTGATCCTACAAGCGTACATACGTGCCCTACCTTTGGATAGCCCACGTACATACGCTAGTTGTTCAAGTGTCAGTAGCATGCCTAAGTTCAGAAAAACATTTTTTTTAAAGGAGAGGCAGTCATCCTCTTCCCTGTCAGAAGTGATCCTTCTCAGGGGTTTTCTTGATCTAGTCATGATCTCTGTTGTTGCAGTTTGTAGCCTAGGTATAACCTCAGATTATCTTTGCTTTATCAAAATTCTCCTTCCATTTTCTTTATCAAAGTAAGTTTCTGTGTCTTTAAGGGATTTTGGTTTTCAATACAAGTACTCCCTGCCTGATTTGTTGGATTGTTATTTTTCATTCTTGAGAAGTTACAGAGGTGTACACGGCCTGCAGTGAGCCTGCAGGCATACATACGCACCCTACCTTTGAACATGTTGCGTACATACATTGGATGTTGAAGTGTCAGTAGCGTGCCTGTGTTGAGAATTTTTTTTTTTAATAAGGGGTAGTCATCCTCTTCCCTGTCAGAAGTTGTACTTCCCAAGGGTTTTCTTGATCCATTCCTGATCTCTGTTATAACAATATGTAGCTTAGGTTTGACTTCAGTTTAGCTTTTCTTTTTTAAAGTTGTTCTTGCATTTTGCTTTATTCGGTTTTTAGACAAGATAGTGAGTTTGTTCTGATCTGCCTCTTTGATTTTGTCAGTGACTCTGTGCGGTCTACCGTGGGCCAGAATTCATTTCTTGGTCTTGTCTTGTCTTTATTTTTTCCTTTTTTCTTCAGAAAAGAAGAAAATAATACATTTTAAAATTTCTTGTTTTGGAAGCATAATAAAAAAAATATAGATTCCACTTTCTTTGTTTGGTTAAGTAGTTGGATGTTGGCATTAATAATCAGGAAAAAGCATCCGTTCACAATTTCTTGGCTGATTGACTTACGACAATAAGTAGCTCGTAGCCGAGCGAAATCTTGTTTTGATTTTTCTGTTAAAAGATCTTAGAAAAAAAATAGTTGATTAAAGAGTTTAAATGTGCAAATCTGAATTTGTGAAGAAGTAGTTTGTTTTCAGTTTCAGTATATCCTCTTCTCTTTTGTCTCTGAAAAACATCATTGGTTTCACTTTCATTCCCTTTGAATTAAGACAGCCACTAAAATTAACGATTAATTAAAATCAACTAGAGTTTATGTTTGTAGGGTCCATCAACTAGTCTAGGCTAGAACCTTGATTTAGGATTGGAGAGGAAACTCTTCAAGGCTACAAAAACAAACATAAGAGTATGTGTTAGGGAGTGTTAAAAAGTCCAGTATCATGAAATTTATCTGGTACCCCCCTCTAACATAGGGGCTAAACACAAGGTCACGTCCGGAAAGGTAGCGGAGATAACCCCTTCAAAATCGGACCAAGCATAGTGGGGAACGCATATAGATGGCTTATCTTGGGATTCTGTTGATCACATTTGCCACGGAACTTCGTGGGTCTAGAATAAATTCGAGGTCCTCATTTGTCTTCTAGGACACTTTCTTTCGATACCCTTGATAGGTTTCGGGGTTGATACCTTTCTCATTGCGGTCCACCCGACTTTCGACTGTACCCGCCTGGTGACTGTTCGCGCGCTGGAAACCTAGTTGCCTTTATTTTAGATACTTACACAGGTGACTGTGGGGGTATATCGCAGTACCTAGGATAGACATTAGACCACCCTTTGCAATGTATACCCAGAGGGTGCTTCTGTATTCGAGTTGCACTTGCACCGGTAAGTTGCTCTAGTGTTTGTTGGTGTAACTAGTCTTCCAACTAGCTAGTGATCTACTTGCCTTATCTCATAGGGACTTTTTCTAGTGTGTGTTGGTTCTTGAACATTAATAGAAATCCCTAGTGTGTCATTGATATTCTCACACAGTGGAGGATCAGGAGCTCCGTCGACCACGAAGGCTTCTTGGCCTACCACCGGTTAATATAGAGCCACCCCCGCCACCACTAAGGCGAATACTAGACCAGCAAGGGTCTTTTGAGGTGATCGGGTCATCGGAAACTGTGCTCGACTCATCTCCGAGAGAAGAACATTTGATTCTGGAGGAACCAACCATTTCATACCTTGGAGTGGAAGCTCTTGGTCCACATGAACCTCCGAACACTGATCTATCGACGCCCATCATCATATAGGTTTATCCTTACAAGAGCCAGATAGTGTCACAAGCAGCAATGGAAGAAAATGTTGCGACTTCTTCAGGGAATTCTCATATTCCCTCTATGGTTGTGACTACAGGGGGTGTTCAACCTCCTAACCAACCGTCATCGGTCTGGACCACCATGGTCTCGACCACCTCTACCGCGGGCATTGGTATGATTCTGTCTGTCGCGGTGATCACTTCTCCTTTCACCCAGAGTGCGACAGGGCCTCCGTTCTCATACGGGATGCCTAGCTTCGATACGAACTATGTCCTTTCCTAGTCCACTCTACAGACTTTAGGTCTGGGAGTAGGGAGCTCTAACGCTCCTCTGCAAGGATCCATGGGGGGCACTTCAACTTCCTATAATGCTTTCCCTTATGAAGGGGGTCATATACCTCCTTCGTCCCCTTCGCTCGGTGGTGCTCACCAACATCCCGTTGGGCCGAACGTAAAATTTAGCTTGTTTGGAGTAGGTATTCAAGGAATTCCTTCTTATAGCATGCCGGTAGAATCGATGTCGTTCTCTTTGTTCGGCACATTTGGCAACAACACTTTCTCATCAACTGTCGTCTCGGTCAGGGGAAACCCCGTTTATGGACAACAAAATCCTATGCAGGGTATTATTCCTGCACAAGAGGCAAACCCAGCAATTCCTTCCTCACAAGGACCTTGGAATCCATGGTAGGGATCAATTCCCTTGTCAGGGATGTTGACCGGGGGAAACCCCTTCCTTAGCCAATGGAACCGCAGGCAAGGCTTAGGACCTATGCTTGTCAAATCAGCAGGGGGCAACCCTTCCCAAAATCCTTTGAATACAATGCAAGCCCAACCTTCTATGTTCTATTACAAGAGTCATTCGATGATGTCTCAACAAGCATAGAATCCATACATTGGTCATGGCCATGGTTTTTACCAGAACCCTGTCTAGCAACCTAACTTTTCCTGACAACCTGGTGCCATTCAAACTCCAACCCCTTTTTCCATGGTTATAATCAACAACCCAAACTACCATTTCTGGAAAATTTGCATTTGCCAGACTTGACAAGGTTATTGAATGACCCTATTTGTCATGATCCGCATTGGTCTTCTATGCTGACCAAGTTGCCTTCGGACATTCCAAAGTTTGAAGCTAAGCCTAATGAAGATCTAGGCCATTATGTGACTACCTTTCATCTTTGGTGCTCGTCCAATTTGTTGAAAGACGACTCTGTCCAGTTGTGTTTATTTCAATGGACTCTCTGCAAGATACCAGATATATAAAATATGTAGAACAGAAATAAAATGCTAGAAATGGAAGAATAACAGTATAATATCCAGCATAATCTTCACAATACACAGAAATGATATAACAATACCAATAGAAATAACACTTTGATTCAGAAAACAATGTTCACAGGCCTCTTCGAGGGGGCAACCTCCAATCGAGCAGCGCTCTGTTACAATAATCTCCAAGCCAGGGTTCTCATACCCTTGACCCTTATTTATACTAAATATGTCTATTAAGAGAAGCATTTAGAGGAAGATCCTTCTAGAAGCGAAAGCTTCTATTAGGTCTTCTTACATCCACCTTATTCTATTTTATTGAAAGGCCTTATTAATATTGACCTTTATTACATCCGAATACATTGATCTACCTATGTGCGGCTTAGGACCTTAACATGTCCGCCCCATTAAAAACATCCTTGTCCTCAAGGCTTGAGATGTGGAAATTGTTGCAGAATGGTAGCTGGTTCCCAAGTGGCATCTGCTGGAGTCATATCTTTCCACTGTACTAGCACTTCCTTGATGGTTCTCTGATGAAGGCGACGCTCACACTGGTCCAAAACTGCTTCTGGTTGTAGCCAAATGGATCCTTCTTCAGCTAACTCTGGAAGGTTGGTTTGAATTTGGCACCTAGTTCCAATCACCTTCTTCAAGCATGAAACATTAAAACCAGGATGTAGCTTCGACTAACTAGGCAAGGCTAACTAATATGCGACTTGTCCCACACGCTTGAGAACTGTGTAAGGGCCATAAAATTTGGGTGTTAGCTTATGACAATGCTCAGCCTTGAGGGAAGTTTTCTTATATGGTTGCAGTCTCAGAAACACCTGATCCCCTTCTGCAAATTGACGTTCAGAGCGACCTTGATCTTCTTGCTGCTTCATTCTATTATGTGCCATGACCAAGTTCTCTTTAAGGGTATGAAGGATATCCTCTCAGACTGTAAGTGTTTGGTCAACCGCCTGGACCTTCGAGGTACCCGGTAAGTATGAGAGAACTGAAGGTGGATTTTGTCCATATATCGCTTCAAAAGGAGTCATGCAAGTGGTTGTATGGTATGTAGTGTTGTACCACCATTCGGCGAGGGGTAACCATTGAGCCCATTGGTGTTGTTTTTCAGAGGCAAAGCACCTCAGGTATGTTTCCAAACACTTGTTGACAACTTCCGTTTGACCATCCGTTTGGG
>ML798943.1:30099-53533 GCA_009831015.1 Picea engelmannii | reverse complement strand
AGGTGTTGTCTGATGCGCTACCACTCGAAGGGGTACCAACAGGGGTTACAAGGGTGGCCAACAGATGTGCGCTTAAGAACCACTTGTATTTCCTGCGTGTATGAATCCCTCAACCATGGGTTTATGTGCATAACGACAGATCTCTGTGGATTAAAGACACCAGAATACGTCTCTACCCTGGAAAAAAAAATACCTACAATTTCTTCCAAGGAAAGTGCTCGGATACCACTTGCAAAATACCAGATATATAAAATATGCAAAATAGAAATAAAAATGCTAGAAATGGCGGAATAACAGTATAATATCCAGCATAATCTTCACAATACATAGAAATGATATAACAATAGCAATAGAAATAGCACTTTGATTCAGAAAGCAATGTTCACAGGCCTCTTCAAGGGGGAAACCTCCAATCGAGCAGCACTCTGTTACAATAATCTCCAAGCTAGGGTTCTCATACCCTCGACCCTTATTTATACTAAATATGTCTATTAAGATAAGCATCTAGAGAAAGATCCTTCTAGAAGCGGAAGCTTCTATTAGGTCTTCTTACATCTGCCTTATTCTATTTTATTGAAAGACCTTATTAATATTGACCTTTATTACATCTGAATACATTGATCTACCTATGTGTGGGTTAGGACCTTAACACTCTCATAGGGAGTACTTCTAAATGGTACATTAAGCTCGACCACTCAAGATAATCTTCCTTCGGCGAATTGGAAATGGCTTTCTTAAACCATTTCCAATTACTTGTGAGATAGGACGTCGACACCGAATTGCTGGACAACTTTGAGAAGACAAAGGGGGACCATATCTCTGATCACATCCTAGAATGGAGACACCAGAAGAGTTTGATAAAAGTGTCAGTCCCACCAGCATTCCTGCTAGAGTGGTTCCCTAAGTCTTTGGTACCTCATTTATCCAAATACATCGCAACGTTGGGAGAGTTTTCCGAAGAAGATGCAATAATGAGAGCTCAACAGATAGAGTTGATTTACTCTCAGTCTGGTTTACTTTAAGAAATGTTTCCAGATGCACCACGGTCAATACTTGACAAGACCAGAGAGAGTGTTGGACCACATGCCGACGGTATAGTTGGGTCAGCACAAACGAAGCCTGCTGATCAACTTTCAAAACAATTGCAACAATTTTCGATACAGCAGAAAGCAGCCATCTAGACCACTAGTCCAGCTTCCCCCTCTACCCAAACGTTGGATGTACATAGTTTACAATCGACAAACCCAAAGTCCACCTAGCAGCTTGACGGAAAGAAGAAACAACGAAAGGAGGGTAAGGGGGATAAAAAACCTACCGATAATGTTGGCGGGGGAAACACAGAAAAGAAAAAGTCAAACTGTATGTGTAACCTGTGCACGAAAGACCACCTGACTCACCAGTGCCCTCGGCTTACGAAGGCCCAAAATTTATTGGTGCAGCAACAGCCTGTTGTGTTAATGAACCCATTTCAACATGGGAAAAATTTAACTCAAGCCACTTTGAGCACGGATGGGGGCAGTCAAGGACCCCCTCCGTCTTCGAGTAATTCTTCATCCGTGAATGTGTATATGATGAAAGGTGATGCCTATATATCAACTAGAGCGCATGATTACGGAATGTCAAACACCTATGAGAAGAGTAAATAAGTTGAAAACCCACCTCTTCCTCTCCAGATTGAGAAGACATTGGGAGAAACAATGACACACATCCCAAAAGGTGCGTTCAAGAAAGCTTCTCAAAATCCAAACGCAAGGGCCGCCCAGAACTACTCTGTGGTGGAGCATTTGTCTCAAACCCCTTGTGCGATGTCTTCTTTGGAGGTCCTCCAAATCTTCCCTTCCCAAATAAAAGCTTTGTTAGCTTCCCTAGGATCTATTGAGACTTGTAATTCGGGTACGATCATGCTTGATACGACTGACTTAAAACCTCATCTCCGTTACCACGTGGTGTTTCAGATAGTAGTGGCTTACAACATGAAAACTTTTACCTAGAACATTTTCCACACGGTGGTTGATGAGGGTGCCTCGACATGCGTCATGTAGTTGGCGTGTTGGATGGCCATTGGCCAACCCATTTTGTCTCTATCACCAACTCTTCTTACTGCTTTCAACGGTCATTTGTTCCGACCACATGGCATCATCCCCTCTTTTCCCATACAGTTAGGGGGGAAGACCATGTGCATCTAGGTTGAAGTGGTCGATGCATCTCTTGACTACAATCTCTTGTTAGGAAGGAGTTGGACCTATTCTATGCAAGCAGTGGTCGCTATAGTTTTTCGGGTCTTTTTGTTTCCACACGAGGGTCGGATTGTGACCATTGATCAGTTGTATTTCTCACATCTTGACCCTTCATCAGGGGCATCCACAATCCCGATGATTGATAACCCTCAACCCGAAATCGTCAACATAGGGGTTGGTTTGTGCCCACCTTTGATGGGTACTTTCGATTACCCACCTCCTTCCGACGATGTTAAGTTCGTATTAAACGAGCCTAAGGTTGATATTTTTCAAGTCTCGTCATTTCGTACGACCTATTTCAATGATCCGTGGAATATCCCTTCCCCATCGGCCATGATGGAACTGATAGGGCATCATGGTATGTCCATTCCCTTGTCTGTGATAAAATTTGTGTACTCAATAGTCGAGCAAGCTTTCGCCGACCCCGATATGACTCCCACATAGGAGTTAGATTCGATTCTCGAGCCTACTTAGGCTCAAGGTTCCCTTGCCGATACTGATTCTTTAGACTTAGTCTTGCCCTCATAGGAGGAAATTATTGAAGAAATGACTAGTCGAGATAGACCCTGGGATGATCTCCATCACAGATCTTATTTCCTCCCAGAGTTAAGAAGAATTGAAGAAGGACAATTCACTTTGACTATGACTAGAGATAGGTATTGTCCTATCAATGCCTTAGCTACACACATTGTTTACGTAGAGGGTAATATGACAACCATCGCTGAAAAAATACCTATTTATATCTCCAAAACCCTTGGCATCATGGAGAATATTCTCGTCAGATTTGATTTTTCCCCTGAGGAGATTCGAATCTACACGGATTTATTTAAAGAATTCTGCGACATTTTTTCCTAGTCTTACGAGGAAATGCCAGGCATTGATCCAAGAATCATCGAACACGAAATCGTGACTTATCCTGATGCTAAGTCGTTCTGGCAGAAGATTCATCCAGTCAATCCTAAGAAGGCAGCAACGATTAAGGCTGAAGTAGAGAAACTGCTCAAAGAAGGTTTTATCTACCTCGTCCATTTGACTCAATGGGTGTCAAATCCCATTCCAGTCGACAAAAAATAGGGTACAATTCATGTATGTATAGACTTCCGTGATTTGAACAAAGCCTATCCAAAGGATAATTTCCCCACACCATTTATTGACCAGATGGTTGATGAATGCGTAGGTTGTGAAGCCTTTTCTTTCCTGGATGGTTTTTCAGGATACAATCAGATACAGATCAAACCTGAAGACCAACACAAAACCACTTTTATTTGTCTGTGGGGTACATTCGCTTATCGAAAGATGCCTTTTGGTCTGAAAAATGTTGGAGCTACCTTTCAACAGGCCATGTCTTTTTCTTTCCATGATCTCAAACATATAGTTGAGGCCTACCTTGATGATTTAGCATCATGATCTCGTAATAGAGCTGATCATCCCACACACCTCCGACTTATCTTTGAGCGATGTCGCTACTACTGGATTCACTTGAATCCAAACAAATGTAGTTTTTGCATGACATCGGGTCATCTTCTAGGTTTCATAGTTTCGACAATAGGGATCATGGTTGATCCTCTCAAGGTTGAGGCAATAGTTTAGTTGCCTCCCCCATGCACAATCCTTCATCTTCAAATTTTATAGGGAAAAGTAAACTTTTATGGTGTTTCATCACAAACTGTGCCGAGATCACAAAGGGATTTATGCGTTTACTGAAGAAGAATGTTCCTTTTCATTGGGACAAAGCCGCTCAACACTCTTTTGAAGCATTGAAACGCGCCCTCACAACTGCCCCTCTGCTTCGTCCACCCAATTATAATAAGAATTTGTTATTGTACTTGGTTGCGGCAGAGTTGACCATCGGTATGGTCTTGGTTCAGGAGGAACATTTTCTCTCATAATATGTGATTTATTACCTTAACCGAGGCCGCGCTAGACTGGAACTCAATTATTCCCACGTTGAAAAACTTACGTTGGTAGCAATTCATGTTATCCAACGGTTCCGTCATTATATCTTGTTTCGCAAGACCACAGTCATTGTCGTTGTAAATCTCTTTCAGTACGTGTTGACATGACGAGTAATTCGTGGAAAAATCAGTAGATGGGTAGCTGTCCTCCAGGAAGTTGACTTAGATTTTGTTTCGTAAAAATCCAAAAGGTCGTTGGCCTTTGTGGAACTCATCTCGAAACTTTCGATTGAGTCAGGTGATGTTATGCACGAAGAGTTTCCTATTAAAGGAGACATGTTTTTGATCGTGTCTTTGGACCCCTGGTATGGAGATATACTTGTCTATCTCTAGACTTTGAAGTGCCCCGCCTCTACTTCTCTTGATGAGCGTCACTGTATACACCATCAGTCCAACAACTATATCATACTCGAGGACACTTTATATCGTCGAGGTGTAGATTGCATCCTTCTTCGACGTCTCACTCATGAAGAAGAAAAAATCATGCTTAACGATTGCCACACTGGAGCATGTAGCAGTCATTTGTCTGGGTTGGAAACAACCCAAAATATCCTACGAGTCGGTTACTTCTCGCTGACATTAATCAAAGATTGTGTTGAATCAGTCAAGAAGTTCCACCCGTGTCAAATATTCTCTCGGAAGATGAGGGCACACCCTGCTCCCATGTTTCCTGCCATTACCGTTGGTCCCTTCACCAAGTGGGGGATTGATTACACTACATGCAACCCCCCTTCAGCAATGGGGCACCATTATATCATCGTAGCAGTAGACTACTTGACCAAGTTGGTCGAAGTTATGCCAACATTCAAATATGACGGAGAGACTGCAGCTCTCTTTTTGTTTAACCAGATTATAGCAAGGTTTGACATCCTGAGAAAGATTGTCACTGACCATGGCAGTCACTTTCAGAACAAAATGATGTCTAAGTTAACATCAACTCTTGGGTTGAGGAAAGAAAATTCATCACCCTACTACCCACAAGTGAATGGTTAGCTGGAAGCTGTAAATAAATCTCTTAAGAACATTCTACGATCAATTCGGCCAAGTCAAATTGGCATTTGACGTTATGCTCGGCATTATGGGCCTATCGAACGTCTATAGAGACTACAACCAGTTTCTCACCTTTTCAACACATTTATGGGATGGAAGCAGTCTTTCCCATAGAGTGTCATATCCCATCTCTAAAGTTGGCAGTACAATTATTTCCAGACACTTCACCACTTGAAGAGAGTTTATTATACCTCGAGAAGTTCAATGAGTAGCGTTGTGATGCGACCTTGGCTAACAAGGCTCATAATAAAAAATTCAAGTGTCAGTATGATAGGTCCGTTCATCCTCAGATTTTCTCTGAAGGCAACATTGTCATGGTCTATGACCAAGATAAGGACCCCCTGGGGGCAGGCAAGTTCAAACCCATGTGGTTCGGACCTTTCATCATGAAAGAGGTTCTAAAGAAGGGTGCTTATCATCTGGTTGACTTTGAGGGAAATGATTTGGCAGAGCCTAGAAATGGGCTCTACCTCAAGAAGTGTTATTCGTAGGTGGGTCGCCTCGGGTGACTTCTTGTACATATGGATAGTTCTTGTACATTTTCTTTTTTAATTTTTGTCTTTTTGGTTTTATGGACGTGTCATTTTTTGATGTCATATTTTTCACTGTGGCAGATGTCAAGTGAATCAGAGGTGTTCATTGGGTTTGCGGACGATGCTATCTAGCACACTCAGATGCTTTCTTTCACAACTTGGGTAATTTTTACACCTCAAGGCTAGTTGTTATATTCAGGAGGTATTTGTTTAGGTGATACCACAAACAATGTCACCAAATACAGTGCAGTTACAGAGTTGCTTCATGACGCTTTGTCACATGGTATCTCTCACCTTCGGTTCTATTTAGATTCTCAGCTGGTTATAACTTATGTCTCAGTTAAATGGGATTTACCGCGTTTATGATCATACTCTACACCGATGGTTCCTTAGAGTATGTCTCTTAGAACGAAGCTTTGATTACATTACGTATATCCATGTTCCTAGGAGATTGAATCAAATCACATATACTCTAGTTAATCATGTATTAGATTGGCATTTTGCACACATGTAAGAAAAATCACACACACACATATAAATACATTTTCAAATATAATGTGATCCATAAGACATAAAAAGATGTAAAAAACACGTATATATATCCAAAGTATCAGAGTACATGAGTGGGTGCAAGTGCCTCAAAAATATATGTCCAGTAAGAGTCATGGGGCTTATTCCCTCAAAAATATACAAAAGGTGCCCTTGACGCATAAAAAGTCTAGCCTAGCTAAGGGCAGGGCCTGTTGGCCCTGCCATAGTGAACAACAATGTTGGCAAAGCACCGAAAGAGTTGGAACTAGGTCCATGGTACCCCAACAACATGAGGTTGCATCGATGGTGGTAGGTCCTCGATCTCCACCTATGCAAGTGAGCGCAGTAAGGTTCCACTTCACCCGTCTCAAAACTCTATCAGCCTCTCCGACTAGAGGCCCCCCTGCTATTGTTGGTCCTGCCTCTGGTGGAGGACACCGCCTGGTCCTCATGAAATCTGTTGGACACACTGGTCCCACATCTACACATAATGGATACATACTTGTCATATACTCTGGCACACAAAAAGAAATAAAAAATTAAATAACTTTGAAAAAATAAAACAAGCATACCTAACTCTCCTCGCTCTACTCCGGGAGGTACGGCCATGTTAGGGTTCCTGGAGAAGTCGATCCCAGCATAGGGGTAGTCCTTTATCACCAGAATCTGTCGAGACCACCAGTCAAAAAACTTGTCATCGAAGGCCTCAATGGTTCTCCCCCCACCCTGTCGTGGCAATAGCGCCTCCCATATGCATATCACCAGTAGGGGGGCCTCGTGCCCTCGTACCGTCTCTCGAGGACTGAGACTAGGTACCCTCTCAAAGAAGAAAGAGCACAAAACGATCCCAAACACGGAGTTTCTATGCACCCGCACTCGACAATATTTCAACTCTCTTTTCATGCATGTCAGCATGGTTGTACTCCAGTCAAAAATTTGTGCATTTAAGCTTTGAACTGCACAATGCAGGAGTGCCCGGGAAGCCTGATGCAAAGCTATGGATCTATTGATCCACCCAATAAGTAGAAAAATCGCTTTTAGTGGTAGGTTGTTGATCTTATGAATAGGCACCTGAGAACCTACTGTCTCAATACCATCCTCGTAGTGGAGTCCAATCAACTCCTCAATGTTATGTGGCCCGAGGGGGAAAGTGCGCAGGTTGATTGGTTCCCCTCTCCTTGAGAGGCTAGTCAGAAAATAGATGTCCTCAATATTCGGAGTCAACGATTGTCCCTCAAGCATGAATTCCTCTTCATCCGGGTGTCGGTAATCTACCAAGGAATTTAGCAGTCTGGGTTGTGCCCTCATGAATGGACACTGGAAGAATTTTAGCAACCCACATTGTGCTAAAGCAGCGACAGCAGCGGGGTTTTCTGAGACCAAAAAATCAAAGTCTTCATGTTCCCTCTCTCTCCAATGAACATACATCCTGCTAAAAAAAAATGGAGTTAACTCTTGCATTCCTTTTTTCTCCCACTTATTGAGGGTGTACGCGGGGTGTACTGAGGACAGTCGCATGTACACGCAGGCAGTTTCTCTTCTGCGTGTGAGCTGTGCTTGGACAACTCGTGTACACATAGGGTTGACCCTTTTAAAGGTCAGCGCCCCCCAAAAAAACAAAAATAAATTGAAAAAGGAGGAATGAAAATGCAGGAGGGGTTAATTTGTACTTACTTGGTCCAAGCAGAAGTTCATTTCGTCCACTGAAGCTCCCGGAATCAACTATTTTGACAAAGGGGTGTTTTTGTCTTCTTAGTCAATTTCTCAATTAACAATGGTGATAATCAGCTGCTAGCTTCTATTTATAGACTTTTTGGCGCCTTTTTGTGATTTTTTGGACCCCTTTGTCATTTTTTCTAGCCTAAAAATCATTTAGTATGGTTCAAGAGTTTCTTATGGAATGTTACGATAAGTATCACTTTGGGTATTAGAAATTTTTTGGAGATTGGGGTCTTTTTTAAGGTCCTTTGGTAAAAAGTCATTTTTTCAAGTTGTTTCATTTAAGTTATCATTCCACCTCCACTTTTTGTATCTCATTGTATTTTTCTCTTTTCCATAGGATCAACCCCAACGAGTTGCGACACGGAACCATCATTACTGCTTTAGAAGTGTAGTAATTTAGTGGTAGAGCCTACCTTCACATGGATGCCCTAGGTATATCCTGGTTGCATTTTTAGCGTCCATGCCATCGTTAATGACTATAGGCTCGGGATTCCTTGTTAGTCTTATCCTAATTACGAGTTTGAGCCTCATCTGCATGATTCATCATCACTCTTGACCTCACCCTCGGGACTCCCAAATAGTGACGGGTCTTCTTTTAAGCTCTTTTTAGACCCTCTAAACATGAAAAGATTGTCGAGCGATCTTGTTTCCCTTCACGCTCGCTAAACTGAAATTTGAAGGCACATATGTCCGACGGTAGTTTACCCCTTTATCGGTCCGGATGGTCAACTGTACGAACAAAGGTATACTCTAGGAGCTTCAGTTCTCTAGAAGAGTATTCTCATGTATAATTTTAACCCTTTTTCGGACATGAGGGACTAAATTTACGAAAAAGGAACCCCCACAGAGTCCATAGTTATGCTCTTTTCAGACTCCCTAAAATTGAAAACATCGTCGAGTGACCTTGTTCCTTCACACTCATTAAAATGGTCTAGAAGAGCATCCCATACGGAGTCCATAGTTAAGATCTTTTCAGACTCCTTAAAAGTGAAAATATTATCGAGTGATCTTGTCTTTGTCACACTCGTTAAATTGATTTTGAATAGATGTGATTTCGGTACTAGTTTAACCCTTTTTCGAACTGACTAGACTACCTTTGAAAAAGGTACCCCAGTGGAGTCTCCTTTTATGTTTTCTCAGACTCTCTAAAAATTAAAAACCGTCGAGCTTACCTTCTCTGGGATCGTTAAAATTACATCGAAGGATGTTATCATTGTGTCTTGTTAATCGCATTTGCATTCTTGTGTTTTTGGCCTAATGTCGGCTCCATGTTTCCCTCAACTGAACCATATAAAGCATGCCTTATACACAAGCCTTGTAGCACTTTTGCCTCTGTGTCTTGACACCTTAACCCATGGAGGTATCTTCCTGAGTGTCCTTTTCTTTCATATGTCTCCTTTCTCTGAGCATTAGTCTATTCCTTGTGCTTGGAACTAATATGTTTGCGACACTCGTTCCTCCTTTGTAACATATCATTCTTTTATTCTTTTTCAAGTTTCCCAAAAATTATTGAAAAAGACAAAAAAATCAAATATACCCCAAAAAGAGGAAGGGAAAAGTATTTTCTTTTTGGCATCACAATGAGTCACCCTTGGACAAAGCACATCCTTCTGTTTTTTCATCAAGCTCTGTGATTTAGCATGACCTTAGGAAGTTGTTCTTGCTACATAGAGTTGTGTCCTCCTCCATTTCGTTATTCTTCCAAACATATGGAGAGTTTGTGTTGCCTCCTGCATCGTGAACTTATGCCAATACCATGTTTCATGAGTCTCATCCTTTGTCATGCTATTGTCCAAGGGAATTTTTTACCAAGCTTGAGTCAGCCCTTATACACTTTGTCTCTTGACCTCATGCCCGTCCATCCCAAAAATCCCAATCAAGTCTTTGTTCGAAATAAATGAAGCCCTCAGCCTGATCATCAATATCCTCTAGTTTGTTCCCCGACGAGCCATCGAAGACGTCTGGGTAGTGAAGTCGTACACTCATATTACACTCCTACTCGAGTTATGAATATTTTGAATTTGTTGCTCGAGCTCTGAAGGCCTCATTTCTAGCCATTAGGAATCATTAGCTTCTTGAATATGGATACTATACATGTATATATTTTTTACTTCAAGATGTAGATCCACTATGTATTTCTCGTGGCTACACTTTATATAGTTATACAGCATTGATCTGCAGTGTATTTGATTGGCAGGCATGATTTTATTTCATTCCGAGCATGGGTATGCTCGCCTCGGTGAGACGATTGTTATTTTGCAGATGGCACCTCTCGAACTCTGGTCCCTAGTCTCACTCGCATCATATGTTGGTAAAGATTGGTAATGTATTTCGGCCATCAGATGCTCTTCTAACCTCATACATTAGGGGGCATATGTTATAACCCTAGTGTGCACCAGACATGCATACCTGGCATCAGGCCATCTCACTTGCCACTTTTTCCAAGCCACCATTGAACAGATCTTCTAAAAACCATCATTTTGAAGATGTACATGACCTATACCACTGATTCCCACGTGTATACGCTAGCTAACCCATTACAGCCCGTGTATACTGACAAAAGAACAAAAAATAGAAAGTTTCACAAGGAAATACAGATTTTCGAGTAATTGCCTAAACCGTTTGACCACCCATAGCCAGTCACTCAACTAGATAACTACCCTCTTTTAGCCTATAAAAGAAGAGGTAGGGGTTCCATTTAAAGAGAGAAAAATAAGAGCAAAGAAAATCTTCCATTTTTGTATTCCCCTTGCCCCAATATTTTGCAACCATTTTGTGAGAACTGAAGAGGAGAAGCATATGTGGAAGTGGTTGGTGCACAGTTGAAGAGGAGCATAGGACCAGGTTCAAGGAGTAGTGGTCGATCTCACCATTGTAAGTTACTTTTGTGAGGTTAATAAGAAAGAATTACTTTTTCCGTCCCGCCATCTGAGGTGTTCAATTTTCAGTTTTGATTATATTTTATTAGAACTTCTAACCCACTAATTCATATATAAGATGGATGTTTGGAGTTCTTTGTTTGTCTGTTTATGAATGTAGCTTGGCTTTGGGAGGAGACTTACCAAACGCAAAAGGATCGACCCCAAATGCGGTAGTTCAAGGTAGAGTTATCAGATCCTTTTATCCTTGTGTTTTATGCATGAATGTGGGGTCTATGTTGGGATAATAGTAAAAAGTAGGAGACTTTAGATGGTCATTTTTGCATGCATTGCAGAACCCTTAGTGCTAGTCCGTAGGGGGTTTTCCCACCCGCATCAAGTATTCACGAGGAACCCTAAGAACCCTCTAAGATAAATAGAGGTTATGTACGTCCAAATGAGGCTAGTTGCAAGTTAGTAGGAGATTTCTGAGTTTTTCAGTTTTTGTTTTGATATAGTTGTAGCCATTTTCGCTTTTGAATATAACAGAGGAAAATTGACCCAATGCATGGTGTGGACATTGCTTGCAATTCCCTATTATTGCGTTTTCATGAATGAATGAATGAATTTTGTTATGAGTAGATGGAATTGTGAATGTTAGGATAAGTTTCAATTGTTTCTCTTCTGTTGAGCGGTGCAAGGTGTGCACACAGAACGCAAGAAGTGCGTTGTCAGGATCTGTTTCAGTTCCGAAGCTCAGAAGAGATAGCATGAAACTTGCCTTTGCAAGGAGTGAAAATATATTGGTGCAAGACCTACACAGTCTTCCACAAGAATTCAACCTTGTGTAAAGACCTGGTGCAAGGAGTGCACGGATCCGAGGTTTGACTAAGCATCAAAGAGACTTTGTAAGAAGTCGAGGAACTAACAAAAGGAGAATGCCAGGAGGGTGAGAGGAACTTCTCTTCGATAAATCCTTTGGATTTGAGTTATTGAAATCCATGGAACACAAGGAGTGCATGAGAAGTCAAAGTCTTCACAAGACCAAGCTCAAGAGGAATAACACTTTTCATAAGTGTTAACAAGATCCAAGAGTCGAACTCGTCGAAGGAGCAAAGGTTTGAAACCTTTGAACACTTATAAAGTCATCAAAGTTAGAGAAATCAGAAGCTCAAGAGAAGGAGTGACGTTGACCGTTGGATCATAGTGTAAGGACTAACAGCCATTTGATTGAAGATAAGGTACGCAGTCTTTAATGCTTCATATAAATAGGGGAAAGAACCCACCAATATTTGATACTTGAATCCTCTGAAGTCCAGAGTCCCTAATTTCTGAAGTGAAATCTTCGTCATCCGATCATCTAAAGCAGGTTGAGTCGTCAGATCGTCTGAGGTGATCACTCGACATTGGATCGCCAAGTAAAATCTGAGTCATTGGATATCGTGAGCCCAAGAGGAATCAAGTGTGAACTCTAAGATTCTCAAAGCATAGAGTGTCGAAGAGCCGAGAGTCGTCAATCTGTCGGAGGACACTTGTCAGCAGATCATGAGCTCCAGAAAATTTATCGTGGGGTTTTTCAATTTGAGAACTGAGGTTTCTAAAGGCTTGAAATGAATCTAAACCATCAAATCTAGAGGATACATGGAAAAGATCTGTGAGCTCTGGGTAAAGTCCTGAAGCGATCTCTAGCAGTCAGATTTAGTGGAGATGTGGCGTGAATTCATGTACTCTGGGTATAGACCTGAAGTAATCCTTAGTCATTGATCCAAGGGGGGGACATGCGTCAGTCGATCATAGCCTTCGGATAAAAGCATTGGGGAAAGGATGAAGTTTTATATTCAAAATCCCCGAAGTCTGAAACCAGGAGGAGATCTCGATCGTTGATCAAGGGGAGGGTCTCAAGACCATTGGTCTGGGTTGGAAGGTCAAAAACACAAGGTAGAAGCTTGTTGGCCGTTGACCAAGTTTTGAGGAACACTTGGTCATATTTGACCGTTTTTGGGACTTCGACAGCTTGTCAAATATGGAGCGCAACGCGAAGCGGAAATCATTGAAACTAGACCCCTTTTTAGGTCCTTTTTGAGTTTTTGGGGATAATGTAATGGGATTGGGATGTCGACCCATGGGTTTACCCATGTTTAGGCCTATTTTGTATGTATATATAGATGTCTAGACCATATAGAGGAGTAGCGGATGATATATCTATGTGATGTAGGCTAAGTGCCAAGGGTTGAATCTGTGTGAACAATGCTTTGTGCATTTTGTGTAAGACTTGCAGAGCCGAGTGCAAGTCCCTGTGAGAGACTGTAGAAGGCTTTGTGTTGTAGTGCAAGGAAGAAGGATCTAGCGAGATGCGTAGATCTTTTGTCCTATGCGAAGAGGGATTTGAATGGCTCTGTGTTTTAACCTAATTAACTGAAGCTAATAACAAAGAAGACTTTGTGGACGTAGCTCCAGGGTGGGGGTGAACCATGGTAAATATGTGTGTTGTGCTCTGTGCCTCGACCTGATGTGTTTGTCTCTTCCTTTGATAAGTGCTTTGATGTGTTTAGATAGATCTATTTATGATTTGTTCTTATGAGATATGAATGAATATTATTTCTGGTATGTAAGATGCTTAGTGCTTGATCCGTTGAATCTAATCTATCTTGTTGTCGCTAAGTGTTGAATTATCTAAGATCTAAGTGCATATTGTGGTGCTCTGTGCTATCTGTGAAGTATCATAAGGGTTGAATATTAATGAATAATCGATGCTAAGTGATTGCTAAGTTTAATAATCACATATCTGTGTCCCAGCTAAGGTTGCAGACACCTGAGTATTGCAACCACCCCTGCCTCTACCTCGGGTGAGACTTCATCTTCTTTGCAGGTGTTTTCGAAAGGGTCGGTAGCTAGGGTTTTGTTGGTGCATTGTTGTAGTCTTGAACCCTGGGTCTACCCCTATGCCAAAAAATGGTTCCATTGTCGGGACCTGAAACTCTAATTGCTGGGAACTGAGAAGAAGAAGATTTCTGTAAAGATTCATCTTGAAATTGTGAAATCTTTGTGTGTGGATCTATGCCCTAGTGCGCAGTGATCCACTTGATCTGAAAAGATATGTGTTGAATAAGGACAGATCTGAAGGAAAGAAGTCAGATATGCAAGAAAAGAGGTTGATACTGAAGAAAAGAAGTAAGATCTATAAGCTCTGTGCTCCGATAAAGGTAAGAATAGTTAAAATTTCTTAGATCTGGAAGCTTTGTGCCCTGTAGAAGTAAAAGAAGTGAAAATTTTTGTTTCTAAAGTATGGATTTAGGTATGCTTGATATATTTTGTCCTAGATTTAAAATTGGGGCATTATTAGATGAAAGAACATTTGATACGAATAGATCTGATAAGAATAATGAAAGATATGTTATACCTATGCATAGAAAGAATTTTTGGACTAACCAATGGATGCAGGATCCTAGAAAGAAATTTCGCAGGCTATCCATTATGACCCTAGCAAGCAGTACAAGAAAAGTTGGGATCATTGAAGAGAAAGAGAGGATTAACTCTTTGTTACAGTTGCAGAAGACCAGGACATCTTGCTAAGGAATGCCCTGGGAGAAACCCTAGTTGCCTCTGTTGTAAGGCTATGGACCATGAAGTATTGGATTGCCCTAGAATGATTGCTAGACTTGAAAAGATGAATATGGAGCAAGCAAACCCTAAAGGAGATCAAGAGACTAAGATTATAGCAGAACCCCAGAAAGAATCAGAGATTATGTTTCTAAAAATGAAAGAAACCCTGGATGAACATAAAGATGCTAGTTTGTCAATGATATTCAAAGAAAAGGAGAAAATCGAAGTAAGAATAGGAGACTTCGACATTGACTGTGATTTCGATGAGGGAACACAGCTGAACATTATGACAGAAAGTACTTGGGAAACCCTAGGAAGGCCTGCTATGGTTCCTTCAGTAGGAAAAATAGGGTTGTTTAAAGGAAAAATGGTAACCCTATGTGGCAGGAATACTTGGATAGCTATGAGTACCCATGGAGCTTCGACAGAGGAAGAATTCAAAGTTATTTAATTTATTGAGGACTATGCCCCATTTCCAGCTTTGTTAGGCAAGATCTGGATTGAAAATTACCAAATCTGGAGAAAAGAAGAACAACAAACCCTAGAACAGAAGAAGAAAGAACTCATGGAATTTATGACTAGAAGGATCGCCTACTTGATGGAAAAACAAGAGAAGAGATCTAAGTTAGTGAAAACCATGGACTTGGATGTCGAAGCTATAAGAGCATTAAAGGAACCACAGAAGATCGAAATACCTA
Organism: Picea engelmannii; assembly: GCA_009831015.1. Taxonomy (NCBI): domain Eukaryota; kingdom Viridiplantae; phylum Streptophyta; class Pinopsida; order Pinales; family Pinaceae; genus Picea; species Picea engelmannii. Next base: position 38,346 of record ML798943.1, on the reverse strand, counting down.
ATCCATATGATGTAGGAGTATTACCCTTGGATCTGAATAAAGAATCTCAGCAACGTGAAGTGACTATGTCAAGAGAAGATAAGGATCAGAATGGAAAAAGGATGATCGAGATAAAGCTCACTAGGAAGAAGGCTAGGAAGCTAAGTAAGAAGAGATCCAAGATTGAAAATTTACAGAAGATTCCATAGGAAACTTCGCAGAAGGAAAAATCACAGGAATTGAGCTTCGTCGGGATATCAGAACAGCGACATACGACACTTTGCCGTGGCGAAGAAATATAGTAGTTGGACCGATATACCTGTTCGACTTATGCCCCAGAAAGATAGAAAAGAATTAAAGGATCACCACCAGACCGTTGGACCACGCCATAACGGATGGATCAACGTTCATGAAATCTTCACACCCATTGCAAGCAAACCATTGACGAATTTCCTATTTAGCTCATCGCACTGTGCCCGAAGAACACTTTTTCCAACTGAAAAATAGAAGCCTGCAGAACTAGTGATTGTCTACAGTGATCATTGGAAGTAGATTGTTCATCCTAGTGCAGTATTTTGAGATCACCATGGCCCCGATTATCTTTCCTAAGTGCGTATGTCTGACGATCTCACTGAACTTGAGGAATCCGTCACAAAGGTCCTTCTCAATTTAATGACTGAAAGAGTCATGTCAGAAAGAAGAATGTCCACTTGAGTCCAAGAATCATTAACGGGAGGAGTGCAAGCCTCCATGTCGACTGCTCAAGCAGGAACATCTGGAGCCGGCGTAGAGAGAAGAACTAAGCATAAGGAAGACATATCCAACGCGAAGTTAGTGCCATCCATCCTACCATCTTACATACCCCCTCTGAGCAATGAGATTAACAAGGACATTGTCCCTAGAGACTTTGAATACACCCTAGTCACTGCATATCTACCGAAAGGAGTACGCACCTACCACGCAGATCAAGACAAGGTTACAACATTGAAGTTTTGCGATTTCAACCTAGGGGACCGTAAAGATTACAGCATGCTCGCCCCATATAAGTACTTGACGATAAATACGGGAAATAATTCAAAGCTCATCCCTCAGGAATGGACGATGAACCTCGCGCAGTCTACTTTGCTCAATGTTATGAAAATACCTCATTTCAACAGACACCGGGAGGTAAATGCTTGTGTAAAATTGATGCTAGCAAGTTACCACAGAGGATACCTATGGTTAGATCATCGCATAACTGTTGATCTAGCGTTTATCAAAAGGATCATAGGGCTTAGCATGCAGGGCCCTGATCCCCATGAGTACTATCCTAGAAATACCGCAGACCGCACTCTTGTGCAAAATATCAAAGAAGCCTATGGCGATGTTGAGAAAGGTACGAGAGGATACAAGGTAGCTTCTATTGAAAGTGGCACAGTATGCCTCACATTCTAACTAATCGCTGGGAAGTTGGTACACAAGAATCGAACAACACAAGTATCTGGCTTTGTAGTTGACCTCGCAGGAAAGTGGGCAGAGAGACTACAGATGAACTAGGTGAAGTACCTGATGAATCAACTGGATATTGACTGCAGAGAAGCCCAGGATCAGGGGCATGAATTTCATTTTAGTTGGCTCCTGATATTGATCACTTTTGTTTCATGGGAGCTACCGGAAGGCGCAACCTTCCCAGACCTTGATCCCTTTGAGCCACTAGCCGCGAAGTTCGGTACATTATGGTACTCGAACGACATGAGAAAGCAATGGAAATCGAATGTCATTTTCCACCCGTACTATAACCAATTGAAAGAAGCTTTAAGGAGTGAACCTTGCATAACCCCGAACACTTTACATAGATTCTGACCTTTGATAAAGTTCAGCGTGAACTGCCACTTTATATACCTAACCCCACGCACTAATGAGCACCAGGAACAACTTCATTCCTATTATAAGATGACATAAGAAGACCTGGAAGAGAATACCAAGGAATGGTCGGCGGACCTCCTTGTCTCAGCATACCCCTCAGAAATGTCTGACATCGATAGCCCTAGAACTGCGCAGGATACACCTGGGTTGAGTAAGACAAAGAAAGAAAAAATGATGAAGAATACTAAAGAAGTCCAAGATGTTGACAGCCTATTTGTAAGGACGGATTCCATTACACTAGATCAAGACGGTGATACAGAAACTCAGAAAGTTGAAGTACCACTGCCTTGGGACGAAGAAGACTCATCGAAGAAAAGGAAGGTCTCACCTCTGAAATATTCCTCCAGAAAGAAACCAAGAACCCCTGTAACCAATATGCGAACTACCCTCATGTTGGATGACTTTGATTCCATTGTTGTAGTGGTCAATGATGCTTCAAAGGAAATCTTAGAGAAGCAGGAGGTGAAGCAGGAACAAATGTATAGCCAAATTGAGATCACGCTCCAAGGAGTACAGCAAGCACTCTAGTCTAGTTGAGCAATCTCTACTACACCTCTGCCAGAAGGAACAACAAAAGTGGGAGATGAATCAGTTCAGCTCCTTAATATTGTTGATGCAGTTGAAGTACGCATTTGACATGCTCAGGAAGAAAAATCACAGGCCACCCAGGCCCTAAATAAAGCATAGGAGGAAATTATTGAACAACGCCAAGCCATGCAACAAGAGAATAATTCACTCCAAGCAAAAATTGAAGAAGATAGAGAGAAGATCCAAAAAGAGAAAGAGTAGTTGCTCGCAAAGAAGATAGGAATTGAAGAAGTAGTCAACACAGAATTTCACTATGTGACTAGCTTAGAGCAGAAGGTCGAGAGCCCATAGAGCGCCAAGTGATGAAGCTAGCTGAAGTTATTCAGCAACTTCAACAAAGGGTCATGGAATTAGAGCTTCAAACCATACCACATACTCCACAAGAAGTGCACGACTAGTGAGAATTGAATGCTCAGAGCGTAGTTGAGAGGATTAAAACATTTGTTGCAGAATGTAAACAACTAAGTAACAGAAGTGTGTAGATATATGAACAACTATTTGAAGACCCAGAGTTGAAGAAACTAGAGTCCCAACTCTAGGAAGCAAAGTAGCATGTAGATACAGTACAGGCGTAGCTTAAGCTCTTGTCACCCATCGAGAGGATGAAGAGATCCTAGGAACAGCGCACTGCCCAACAACTTGTTCTTACTATGTAGAACAAAGTGATGGAATTCACCCAGAAACTCCAGCCGAGCCAGGAGGCGGCCTACCTACTGTTTGAATAAATTGAAGGCCAAGTAACACTACTAGAACAATTGGTTGTTACAGTCGAGAAGCAACTGGAAGGACCTATCAACGAAGTGGTTGTTTAGGAATTCACTGAGCAAGAAGCAGTAGCACAGAGACAAGTCGAAGTAGCTCGAGCCAAGCTCAAGACATTTGAGGAAAACTTACCCAAACCTGAGTGACTGGGGACGAGTCACAGGTGATTGTTGGGGGCATGTTGGCCCTTGACCAAGTTTTGAGGAACACTTGGTCATATTTGACCATTTTTGGGACTTCGACAGCTTGTTAAAGATGGAGCGCAATGCGAAGCGGAAATCATGGAAGCTAGACCCATTTTTAGGTCCTTTTTAGGTTTTGGGGGATAATTTAATGGGATTGGGATGTTGGCCCATGGGTTTACCCATGTTTAGGCCTATTTTGTATGTATATATAGATGTCTAGGCCATATAGAGGAGTAGCGGATGATATATCTATGTGATGTAGGCTAAGTCCCAAGGGTTGAATCTGTGTGAACAAGGCTTTGTGCATTTTGTGTAAGACTTGCAGAGCCGAGTGCAAGTCCCTGTGAGAGACTGTAGAAGGCTTTGTGTTGTAGTGCAAGGAAGAAGGATCTAGCTAGCTTTGAAGATATTTTGTCCTATGAGAAGAGGGATTTGGATGGCTCTGTGCTGTAACCTGATTAACTGAAGCCAATAAAGAAGAAGACTTTGTGGACGTAGCTATTGAAAAGTCAACAAGAAACATGTGTCTAATTTAGTTTTCCCTTAATTAAATTAGACAATAAATATTAATCTATTATCTCATTCATAACTGAGTGATTTGGAATTGTAACAGAATTATAAGTGTAGTTAAGTGAGTTAAGCTTAGTTGTATTAGTGTGAGTTCAGTGAATTAATTATTCATTAATTCACAATCAGTTAACTCGCATGCAACTAAAGATTCACCACGGTTAACTACATGCATGTCATTCCAATGGACACCAGTTGAGATAACAGGTGAAAGGGACAGTTTGGCTATCAGTTGTGATTTGTTCACACATGTAGTGGATATGCTTATGAGCATGTGAAAATGAGTCAATTGTATTCATTCGATTCATTGTGAGAATTCGGATTGCAGAGTTTGTGCAGAGGAGGCAAGCTGTCTGGACACAGGAATTGGCGCATGTATTTGCTAATTTGTGTATGATAGTGTGAGACGATTGTATTGTATATGATAGTGTGAGACGATTGTATATACATAATATATGATAGTAGGGTTTTTAGCTTTACGCTTTCCCGGTAAAACTTATTGTGTTATTTGTTATTGATATTTCACTTTGTGCTTATGGTTGTGATCGTGGTTTTAATTGCTTCTGCAAAAGTAATAGTAGAAGCAATTTTGTATTTAAGAAAGGCAGAACTTGTTAGATCAGGAGAATCACAGGAATACATTAATTTGCATCGAAATTTCTACATGGTATCAGAGCCACAGAGGCCACGGAGTCACGGAAGTGAGGTGCGAACATAATTGCATTCTTGCAGGTCCCGTCTCTAGCAGGGTGCGAACTCTAGTACTGAAAACTTCTGGTGTTTTCAAGAATAGAAATTCTCGCACCCTAGACAAAGGCAGGGTGCGAACTTGATTGGAATTCTTGCAGGAAAATACACTAGCATGGTGTGAACTTCTCTCACCCTAACAGTGGAGCAGGGTGCGAACTTCCAGGGCATTCTCGCAGGTGAATACACTTGACAGGCAAGTTCACAGGCTATACACAAGAAGGGTGCGAACTTGACAGGCAAGTTCGCAGGCTATACACAGGCAGGGTGCGAACTTCTCAGGGCAAGGGGAAAGTGAAGGGGTTGAGTTTTGGGTTGGATAACATTCAAATTTGCAAGATTTTCTAGGTGCGACACTTGATTCAAGATCAAAATGTCTTTCAATGGCTTGAGGTTGGAGTATGCACTCGAGGGAATCTCTAACTACATTTCTTGGAAGGACAGGATGGAGGCAGTACTCGAAGACAATGGCTTGAAGGGTTACATTGACGCAGATGTTCCTAAGCCAGACATGACAGACACTGCAAATCTTGATGCATGGCAAAAGAAAGTAGAAAAGGCGAGGAGGATTCTGTTGGAGGGAGTACGAGACCACATTGTCTCAAGTCTCCATGGGAAAACCACACCATATGCAATGTGGAAGGTTTTGATAGATCTGTTCCAAAACAGTAGTGACCATAGGAAATTGGCGCTCAAATATAAACTCAAAAAGATTAAGATGGAGAAAGGCGACACCATTCCAAAATATCTCACAAAGTTTGTCCAATGTCGGGATGAGCTTGGAAGTGTGGGAATAACAGTCGTTGTTGATTATTTGGTGAGCTTGGCGCTCCTAGGGCTTCCTAAGATTTGGCACAGTTATCAAGACTCTGTCAATGGAAGGGAAAAATTACCGGATTGGGAACGACTATGGTCGGATCTCGTGCAAGAGGAGTTTAGGAGGAACACCAGAGATGGATCTTCATCAAAGCGTGATGATGAAGAGGATTGTGCTTTGACTGCCAAGGAAAGGAAAGGGAAAGGGAAGAAATTCCAATCAAATTCCGAGTCTAAAGTCAAGAAGCTGGATTTGTCCAAAGTGAAGTGTTTTCACTGTCACGAACGTGGGCATCTCGCTACTAACTGTCCACAGAAGAAGAAGAACAAGATGGTTGTTGGAGCTGCAACTGGTGAGGCTCTTGTCTCACAATTTGAGCTTGACTTCGCTTTAATCGCATGCATGGCATCAAGTGCATCGGGATTAGTGTGGTATTTGGATAGTGTCGCTTCCTTCCACATGACGGGAGATAAAGAGTCTTTCATTGACTTGGAGGAGAAAGATATCAAAATGCATATAGAGATGGGTGATGATGGAAAATACAGTGCAACTGGTGTTGGTACCATTGCCTTTCAGAGGGATTCAGGTAAACCATTTCAATTGAAAAATGTTATGCATGTTCCAGGTCTGAAGAAAAAATTGGTCTCAGTGGCAATGTTGGAGGACAGAGGCTATGATGTTGTTTTTAGCAGTGGTATAGCCTACCTGCGACATAAAGCAACAGGTCAAGTCAAGAAGATAGGGATTCGAGTTAAGAATCTCTATATGCTGCAGGTAGATGGTTGTGGTGCCATGATAGGCAAGGCAGAAACAGTGGTGAGCAGGGATGAGGGCGAATTATGGCACAGGAGATTGGGCCATCTTCATCATGGATCCTTGAAGATCATGCAGCAAATATCTACTGGAATTCCAAGGGGAACACTTGCTCAGTCAGATCAGTGCAAGGGGTGCACCCTGGGGAAGTATGTAAAGTCCACCTTTCATGAAAAGGAGAACCGTGCTTCGGTAATCCTGGAGAGAGTTCACACGGATGTGTGTGGACAATTCTTGGTTGCTTCAATAGCAAAACACGGGTATTATGTTATTTTTTTTGATGACTTTTCTCGTAAATGTTGGATATTCTTCATGCAGAAGAAGGATCAAACATTCTCAAAGTTCTGTGAGTTTAAAGCATTGGTGGAGAAAGATTCGGGGAAGCAAGTGAAGGCTCTAAGGAGCGATAATGGTGGAGAATACATCTCTAACAAATTCAAAGACTTTTGCAGCAGAGAAGGAATTCGAAGAGAACTCATAGTGTCTCATAACCCACAGCAAAATGGGGTCACAGAGAGAAAGAACAGAACGATCGTGGGTGCAACATGAGCGATGTTGCATGATCAAGGCCTACCATTTCATTTGTGGGCAGAAGCATGCAATATTGTTGTTTATGTGTAGAACCGTTGTCCTCATAGAGTACTTGGCATGAGTACACCTGAAGAAGCTTTTACTGGTAAGAAACCTGATGTTTCGCATTTAAAAAATTTTGGTTCATCTGTTTATGTGCATGTAAACAAGGATGCCAGGAAGAAGCTAGAACCGACTGCTGAAGTTGGGATATTTTTGGGGTAAACAGAAACACCCCATAATTATCATGTGTATTTGTCGAATAGTAAGATGATTGTTATGCGATGAGATATAAAATTCGATGAGGGGAAATCCATGCGGTTGTCGCTTGAGAGGGAGCTAGACTTGCATGCAGAAGAGGAATTGTTGGTTCCCAAGGATGAGTCTCAAGATGTGGATCAGCCACATGAAGAGGTTCATAGAGTGGAGGAAACCACTCAAGCAGAGCCATCCAACAGAAATGGCAGAAAGCGCACCACGGAAGCTGATAGATTGAGACTAGATGCTGCACAGAATATAGGAGCCCCTATTTCACAGCGCAGGAAAAGACAGTCTCCTGATCGATTTGCTGGATACATGGCTCTTATGAGCAAATGTATTGTGACTGAACCATCTTCCTTTCAGGAAGAAGTATAGGACCCCACTTGGGTTGATGTTATGGTAGAGGAGTATGACTCCATTGTCAAAAACAGTGTATGGGATATTGTCCCAAGACCGATTGATAAATCAGTGGTAGGTTCAAGATGGATCTACAAGGTAAAGCAAGTTTTTGATGGGAGTGTGGAGAAATGCAAGGCCAGGTTTGTGGCTCAGGGCTTCTCACATATTGAGGGGATAGATTATGGTGAAACCTTTGCACCTGTCGCAAGGTACTCTTCCATAAGATCCATCCTTTCACTCTCAGCACAGATGGGCTAGCGCATTCATCATATGGATGTAAAAATTGTGTTCCTCAACGGGATCATTGAGGAAGAAGTGTAGATTGAGCAGCCAGAAGGTTTTGAGACCTTTGACAGAGAGTCGCATGTGTGCAGACTCAAGAGAGCACTGTATGGGCTGAAGCAAGCACCCCGTGCTTGGTACACTTGGATAGACAACTATTTCACTGGATTGGGCTTCACCAAAAGTGAAGCGAATGCAAACCTATACCAATTTGTGGTGGAGGGTAAGCTTTTGATCATTGTACTTTATGTTGATGATTTAATACTTACTGGTGATGAGCAGTTGATACACTCATGCAAGGAGGACCTTGCAAAGGAGTTTGAGATGAAGGATTTGGGCCTTCTTCATTATTTCCTTGGTTTGGAAATATGG
>ML798943.1:0-28796 GCA_009831015.1 Picea engelmannii | reverse complement strand
TTGTATTAGTGTGAGTTCAGTGAATTAATTATTCATTAATTCACAATCAGTTAACTCGCATGCAACTGAAGATTCTCCACGGTTAACTACATGCATGTCATTCCAATGGACACCAGTTGAGATAACAGGTGAAAGGGACAGTTTGGCTATCAGTTGTGATTTGTTCACACATGCAGTGGATATGCTTATGATCATGTGCAAACGAGGCAATTGTATTCATTCGATTCATTGTGAGAATTCGGATTGCAGAGTTTGTGCAGAGGAGGCAAGTTGTCTGGACACAAGAATTGGTGCATGTATTTGCTAATTTGTGTATGACAGTGTGATACGATTGTATTGTAGTGAGAGCTCTTGGATAAGACTTTTGTATGAGATTGTTTCATGATTCATGATATACATAATATATGATAGTGGGGTTTTTAGCTTTACGCTTTCCCGGTAAAACTTATTGTGTTATGTGTTATTGATATTTCACTTTGTGCTTATGGTTGTGATCGTGGTTTTAATTGCTTCCGCAAAAGTAATAGTAGAAGAGATTATGTATTTAAGAAAGGCAGAACTTGTTAGATCGGGAGAATCACATGAATACATTAATTTGTATCAAAATTTCTACAGTAGCCCCAGGGTGGGGGTGAACCACGGTAAATATGTGTGTTGTTCTCTGTGCCTCGACCTGATGTGTTTGTCTCTTCCTTTGCTAAGTGATTTGATGTGTTTCGATAAATCTATATATGCTTTGTGTTTCTGAGATATGAATGAATATTAGTTCTAGTATGTAATATGCTTAGTGCTTGATCATTTGAATCTAATCTATCTCGTTGTGGCTAAGTGTTGAATTATCTAATATCTAATTACATACAGTGATGCTCTGTGCTATCTGCAAAGTATCATAAGGGTTGAATATTGATGAACAATCTATGCTAAGTGATTGCTAAGTGTTATAATCACAGATCTGTGTCCCAACTAAGGTTGCAGACACTCGAGTCTTGCAACCACCCCTACCTCTACCTCAGGTGAGACTTCATCTACTTCACAGGTATTGTCGAAAGGGTCGGTATTTAGGGTTTTGTTGGTGCGTTTTTGTAGCGTTGAACCCTGGGTCTGCCCCTGTGCCAACAAAGCTAGACCATTGATTGTGAGGACAAGTGTATTCAGATCACCCGCTCTGGGAGATTGAACTATTGGAGAAGGCAAGGTTTGAGATTTCAAAACCCCGAAGTCTGGAGAACCGCAAAGATCATTGTCGTTGATCAAAGGGGAAGAGTGTCAGCAAATCTTTCACTCTATAAGATTACTCTAAAAAGGAAACCAAGGTTTGAGATTCGAAAGTCCCAAGTCCAGATTTTCGAATCAATCACAGCCGTCAATTAGAGAGAGGGGCATCTGAATCGTTGATTCCAAGGAAGAGATCTCAGCCACCCGGTTGAAAGAACCGTCAATATCGTCAGATCGTCGATTGTCTCGCATTACGGGGACAGGACTTGTGCAGACTTTAAAAAGTCAAGGGAAGGTCGCAATCCTTACCGTGGTTTCACTGCAAAGACACGTGGAGGCTCAAGGAGAATTGCGGGCCCAAATGTTGTTTGACTTCAAACCACTTTTGGTCATGCCTGCAATCATGTGGTCATCACCCAAGGTCACATTGGAGGAGGAGCTGAGAGAAAAGGCGCTAACACCCGATACTCTGAGATTTTCGCAGAGCACGAAAGGGAAGGACACGGGTGTCGTGGAATCTTCACAAGGAGCCGAGAGAACCTATGCTTAACACATAACGAGACCAGGAAGGTTTCATTGAATCCATTTGACTACAGAATCGAAGATCCTGACCAGGAGGTTGTGCATACCTTAGGAGAGAAAGGGGTCTGCACCAAGTGGTATCAGAGCTGAGGTTTTTCTTGCAAACAAGAAGCAAAGGACAGGAGATAGAAGAACTCAAATTTGTACTCTATGTGTGACAGATAGTCAACACAATGCCACCAAGGAGAGGAGTGGAACCACCACTAGCCAATCGAGTTGTAGAAAGGGAGATGTGATATCTTAGTGCAAGATTAGAGGTGATGGAGGCAGTGCATAGGAGAGAACCTGATGCTGGAGACATCGGTGATGCAGAGAGCGAAGAAGTAGAAGACAAAGAAGCTACAGAAGAGGATGTTGTCGAAGAACACTTGTTGAGAGCAGTTTCTATATTGGGAGGCGAACCCAAGATAGAGGTCCCAATGTATGAAGGCAATTTATATGTTGAAGAGTTGTTGGATTGGGTGAGATCTATGGACAAACATTTCGACTATGAAGAGGTTGATGAAGAGAAAAGGGTGAAATAAGTTGTCACCGGGCTAAAAGGACATGCAACACTGTGGTGGGATGAACTGTGGGCTAAGAGGAGAATCAAGGGAAATAAGAAGATAAATAATTGGGACAGAATGGTAGCCAAGTTGAAGGCTAAGTTCATGCCCAAATATTATCAAATCAATATGTTCAAGAAGATGAAGAACCTGAGATAGAAGGGGATGACAATTAAGGATTACACAGAGGAGTTCTCTAGGCTAAATATCATAACTGGAAAAAGGGAGAGAGATGAAGAAAAAGTTTCCAGATATATGAATGGCTTGAGATATGAAATCCAGGATGAGCTCAGCATGATGTCGGTAAAGACAATGGAGGATTCTTATCAGTTTTCAATGAAGGCAGAGGATAAGTTGGCCAAAAAACAAATCCAACGAGGAAGAGGTAAAATCTCGGCCCTAACCAGAGGTAAGGGAGTTACCCATGACAAGGCACATAAGTCTAAGGACGAGGTTGAAAAACCACATAGTCACTCGGAAAGAGGAGGAAGTTCTCGAGGAAGACAGGGTGGTCGAAGAAGTTCTTCCAGAGGAAGAGAAAGAAGAGGAGGAGGAGAAGTAAGATGTTATGCCTGTGGAAAGACAAGGCACATATATTGGGAATGTCCCGAGAAAAAGAAAGAAGGAGGAGGTGAAACTCACATTTCAGAAGCATGGAGAGGGAATGCTTAAGCAGAAGGAGTAGAGGATGGAAGATCCCTGATGTTGAGGAAGTTTCTCTTAAAACCACAGGCATAAGTTGAAAATCTAGTGAAGAGGAATAGTCTCTTCAGGACATCTTGCAAGACTAAATATAGAGTATGCAAGGTCATAATTGATAATGGGAGCACTGAAAACTTAGTATCCACAGAGATGGTGGAGAAATTGGAGTTGGAGACAACTTCACATCCGAAGCCATACAAATTCTCATGGTTGCAGAAAGGACACCAGGCAATGGTTACTAAACAATGCTTAGTTGAATTTAAGATAGGAGGATATAGAGATGAAATTCTATGTGATGTAATTCCCATGGATGTATGCCATATTATGTTGGGAATACCAGGCAGTTTGATAGGAATGTCATTCATGATGGGAGGAAGAATACATACACCTTGGATAATAAAGGTAGAACACACATGTTGTTGAAAATAGAGAAGAAGAAAGTGAAAGAGGAAGCTAGCACAAGCATACTTCTCATGAGAAGGAAGGAACTCCTGAAAGAAGCCAAGAAAGAATAGGAGATGTAGTTTGTTGTGGTGAGGAAACCCAGAGTTATCCTTACAAGTAATTCGATGAATGATTTGCCTGAAGAAGTTCACGAATTGTTGGATAATTTTGCTAACATAATGGTGGATGAGCTGCCTAACTCATTGCCACCCATCAGAAGTATCAGCCACCATATTTACTTGATACCAGGAGAAATTTTGTTGAATAAATCAGCATACATATTAACACCTCGAGAGAATAAGAATGTGAAGAACCAAGTCCAGAAACTATTAGACAAGGGTTTGGTCAGAGAGAAGTTGAGTCCATGCGCAGTAGAAACTGTGTTGAGTCCAAAGAAGGATGGAGGATGGAGAATGAGTACAGACTCAGGAGCCATTAACAAGATCACCATCAGGTATAGATCTCCTTTACCAAGAATGGATGATTTAATGGATTGTTTAAGTGGAGAAAATTTATTTTCTAAGATAGATTTGAAAAGAGTATATCACCATATTAGAATGAGATAAGGTGATGAGTGGAAGACATCCTTCAAGAAAAATGAAGGTTTGTATGAGTGGTTTGTTATGCCATTTGGCTTAACAAATGCCCCGAGTGCTTTTATGAGGTTGATGAATGAGATACTGAAAGATTTCATTGGCAAGTTTGTGGTTGTATATCTGGATGATATACTAATCTTTAGCAAGACTAAAGAGGAGCATTTGAGGCACCTAACACTAGTGATGAGGAGACTACAACAGGAGAAGTTGTTGATAAATCTGAAGAAGTCCTCTTTTATGAAGACCAAACTCATTTACTTGGGTTTTATGATCTCTTCTAATGAACTGAAGATGGATCCAGAGAAGGTGAAAGAAATCAAAGAATGGTCGTCACCGAAGAGTATGTTTGAGGTAAGGAGATTCCATGGATTAGCAAGCTTCTATAGGAAGTTCGTCAGAGACTTCAGTGGAATTTGTGCGCCAATGATGGATACAGTGAATAAGAAGCACGAGTATTTTAAATGGACAAAGGAAGCCGAGAGGAGCTTCAATATATTGAAGGAGAAAATAACAGAACGACCAATTCTGGTCTTGCCGAATTTTTCAAAGACATTTCAGGTGAGATGTGATGCAAGTGGAGTTGCAATTGGAGCAGTTTTGAGCCAGGATAATAGACATGTTGCCTATTTCAGTGAGAATCTAAATGAGACCAAGAGAAAATACTCCATGTATGATAGGGAGTTTTACACCATAATTCAATCCTTGAAGAAGTGGATACATTACCTTGTCCCACGGGAATTTGTCTCGTATAGAGATAACCAGGCTTTACAATTCATAACCAGACAGGAAATAATGAATCAGAGGCATGTGAAATGGGTTGAATTTATGGAGAATTTTATTTTTTTCATAAAACATATTGCTGGGAATGATAACAAAGTTGTTGATGCATTAAGCAGGAGATGTTTGATTCTGCAGGAATTTCAGGTGAAGACCTTGGGGTTTGAACACCTTAAGGACAAGTATTTTGATAATACAGATTTCAAGGAAGCATATGAAGCATGTGAAAATCCTGTGCTGAGAGATAGAATCCAGTGGATAGAGTAGATGATTCAAGAGGGATTTCTATTCAAGGGAAATCAGTTGTGCATACCAAAATTCTCAATGAGGGATAACCTTTTGAAGGAAAATCACAGTGGAGGATTGGTTGGACATTTCGGCCATGATAAAACATTTGCACAGTTGAGCAGTTCATACTACTGGCCATGTATGAGGACAGAAGTTATAAAGTTTGTGAACAAATGTAGAATCTGCCAACAAGCAAAAGGAAAAAGACAGAACACTAGATTGTATCAACCATTTCCAATACCAGAGAGGCCTTGGGATGCAATAAGCATGGATTTTGTGGTGGGACTGAGAAGAACGCAAAAAGTATTTGACTCTATATTTTTGGTAGTAGATAGATTTTCAAAGATGGCACACTTTGTCCCATGCCAAAAGACCAGTGATGCAACACATGTTGCAAATCTATTTTTCAAGGAAGTTGTGAGACTTCACGACCTACCCAGAAGCATTGTCTCGGGTAGAGACACAAAATTTGTTGCTCACTTTTGGAGAACACTGTGGAATAAGTTGGGGACAGATTTTCCCTTCAACTCATCTTATCACCCTCAGACAGATGGAAAGATTGAGGCGGTAAACAGAAGTTTGGGAAAATTAATGAGTCTGGTTACTAAGCACCATAATCAGTGGGGTGAAATTCTGCCACAAGCAGAATTTGTATACAATGACTCACCAAACAGGAGCACTGGAAAGAACCCATTCCAAATATTGTATGGAATGCAACTGAGGGGAGTATCTGAGTTGAGAGACTTGGAGCAGAGTGAGATCAGGAGCATTGGAGCAGAATATTTTTCTATAGAAATGCAGAAGCTCCATAGCCAAATCAAAGGACAGTTGCAGAATTCTAACCAGGAGTACAAGCGTAGAGTTGATCAAAACCATAGAGAAATTCAATTTGAAGTAGGAGATCAGGTTCTGGAACATCTCAGGAAAGAAAGGTTCCTTAGAGGAACATATAACAAGTTAAATATGAAGAAGATAGGGCCATGTAAGATCTTGAGGAATTTTGATGAAAATGCCCATGAGATTGAGTTTCCAGATGATGTGGGCATATCACCCATATTCAATGTTTCAGACCTGTATCCTTATAGGAAAGATGACAGAGAGGGATCAGAAGATCAAGAGAAGGTCCAATGGGAGAAACAATTGTGTGTAGCATAAAAACCATAGATGGAGAAGATTGTTGATCAGAGGATTGGAAAGAAGACCAGAAGGAAGATGTATTTTGAATATTTGGTCAAGTGGAAGGGACACCCAATAGAAGATGTCAATTGGGAAAATGAAGTTGTTATCCGAAATCATGGAAATTCGGTGTAGGATTCCATGAATTTTTGTCAAGAGGAGTATGATGCAGGATAATCATTGGCAAGCATGTGGAGTAGGCACTCAGCGCATGGATATATTTCTGGAATCTCAACGCTGGCAGTCTCAGGGAATATTCTGAAGCACATCCAAACCCAGCGATTAGCATGCCTGAACTCAGTGCCGGAAAAATATTTGAAGCACGCTTGAACAATTGCGAGCGAAATGGGAGTTTCCACTACTGCTCTGGAATGCGACTGGTCTAAGATAATCGTTAAGTTAGGTTTTGGAGTAGCCAAGTAGTCGAGGGGAACCCTAAGAACCCTCTAAGATAAATAGAGGTTATGTACGCCCAAATGAGGCTAGCTGCAAGTTAGTAGGATATCTCTGAGTTTTCAATTTTTGTTTTGATATAGTTGTATCCATTTTATCTTTTGAATATAACAGAGGAAAATTGACCCAATACATGGTGTGTACATTGCTTGCAATTCCCTGTTATTGTGTTTTCATGAATGAATGAATGAATTTCGTTATGATTAGATGGAACTGTGAATGTTAGGATAAGTTTCAAGTGTTTTTGTTCTGTCGAGTGGTGCAAGGTGTGCACACAAAATGCAAGGAGTGTGTTGTCAGGATTTGTTTCGGTTCTGAAGCTCAGAAAATGTAGCAAGAAGCTTCCCTTTGCAAGGAGTGCAAAGAGACTGGTGCAAGACATGCACAGTCATCCACAAGAATTCAACCTTGTGTAAATATCTGGTGCAAGGAGTGCACAGATCCGAGGTTCGACTAAGCGTCGAAGGGACTTTGTAAGAAGTCGAGGAACCAGCAAAAGAGGAACGCCAGGAGGGCGAGAGGAAATTCTCTTCAAGAAATCCTTAGGATATGAGCTATCAAAATCCCTGGAACGCAAGGAGTGCACGGGAAGTCGAAGTATTCACAAGACCAATCTCAGGAGGAATAATATTTTTCATAATTGTTAACGAGATCCAAAAGTTGAACTCGTCCAAGGAGCAAAGGTTCGAGACCTTTGAACACTTAGAAAGTCTTCTGAGTCAGAGAAATCAGAAGCTCAGGAGGAGGAGCGATGTCGATCGTTGGATCACAGCGTAAGGGCCAACAGTCGTTTGATTGAAGATAAGGTACGTGATCTTTAACGCTTCGTATACACAGGGGAGAGAACCCACCAAGATTTGAGACTTGAAACTTCCGAAGTCTGGAGTCCCAGATTTCTGAAGTGAAATCTTCGTCGTCCGATCATCTGAACCAGGCTGAGCTATCAGATCGTCTGAGGTGAGCGCCCAGTGTTGGATCACCAAGGAAAATATGATCCATTGGATATCGCGAGCCCAGGAGAAATAAAGTGTGAAATCTGAGATTCCCAAAGCGCAGAGTACCAAAGAGCCGAGAGTCGTCGATCTATCGGAGGACACTTGTCAGCAGATCACGAGCTCTGGTAAATTTGTCGTGGGGTTTTTCAGTTTGAGAATTGAGGTCGCCAAAGGCCCGAAGTGAATCTGAACCATCGGATCTGGAGGAAACGTGGCGAAGATTTGTGAGCTCTAATTAAAGTCCCAAAGCGATCTCTAGCCTTCAGATTCATGAGAGACATGGCGTGAATCTTTGTACTCCGGGTATAGACCCGAAGCAATCCTCATCCATTGATCCAAGGGGGGGACATGTGTTAGTCAATCACATCCTTCAAATAAAAGCGTTGGGGAAAGGGTGAAGTTTGAGATTCAAAATCCCCGAAGTCCGAAACCTGGAGGAGATCTCGACCATTGATCGAGGGGAGGGTCTAAGGACCGTTGATCTGGGTTGAAAGGTCAAACACCCAAGGTAGAAGCTAGACCATTGATTGTGAGGAAAGGTGTCTTCACATCACCCGCTCCGGGAGATTGAACTACGACAGAAGGAGAGGTTTGAGATTTCAAAACCCCAAAGTCAGGAGAACCGCAGAGATCACAATCGTTGATCAAAGGGGATAAGTGTCAGTACATATTTTGCTCCAGAAGATTGCTCTGAAAAGGAAACCAAGGTTTGAGATTCGAAAGTCCCGAAGTCTGGATTTCTGAATCGATCATAGCCGTCAATCAAAGAGAGGGGGATCCAAATCGTTGATTCCAAGGAAGAGATCTCAGTCGTCTGGTTGAAAGCACCGTCAATATCATGAGATCGATGGTCGTCTCGCATTGCGGGGATAGGAGTTGCGTGGACTTTAAAAGTCAAGGGAAAGTTGCAATCCTTACTGTGCTTTCACCGGGAAGACACGTGGAGGCCCGAGGAGAATTGTGGGACCAAAATTTGTTTGAATTCAAACTGCTTGTGTCTGTGCCCGCAATCACGTGGCCATCTCCCAAGGTCGCATTGGAGGAGGGGCCAAGAGAAAAGGTGCTAATGCTTGATACTCTGAGATTTTCGCAGAGCGTGAAAGGGAAGGACATGGGCATCGTGGAATCTATGTAGGGAGTGGAGAGGACCTGTGCTTAACACAAAATGAGACCAGGAAGGTTTCAGATAAGCCATCCAACTCTAGAATCGAAGATCCTGACCGGGAGGTCGCGCAACCCATAGGAGAAAAGGGGGTCTGCACCAAAATATCTCTCAAGGATTTTAGGGAGAAAACATCTCTCAAGGATTTTTAAGGAGGAAATATCTCTCACGATCCATCAAATTAGGATATCGGTTTGAGAAAATCTATCAACCATCCATGAGACTCTCAACTTCTCCTCGAGATTAGGAAACTGGATGTGAGGTGGATTCTCACACTAAATTAATTTCATTTTTTTAATAAAAATGAATAATACATGTGCACACAATATTTTGACATTCATATGATAAATGTATCCCCCAACATGTTTATGGATCATGAAAAAAACTACCTCAATTAAGTGTGACAAATAGGTGTGTAACATGGGTATTGTTGAATTTGTCTTGAAATGGGTATTGTTTGAATTTGTCCTCGTTAGTTATGACTAGCAAATTAATATACCCTACTTTCATCTCCCCAATTTGATCCTTCTTTGGCAGACCCTATTTGGGATTTGGTTTGAACTCATTTTCACAAGCACAAAGAATTAGACTCACTAATTAGTAATCACTTATTCATACACTAATCCAAACAATATTCAGTGGAAGAATTTCCCTCTTCCTAGTGTGATCCTTAGAGAATTTTTTTGGCAATTCCACATTGTAATGCAACTAAATGAAATGGTATATAACAATTACACACACAATGTTAAAAAACTAAAACCAAAATCATGAATTTCCTTTAAGATAGTAAATTTCTTTACTAAAAAACTTCTTCTAGCAAAATACTAAATGATATCAAATGTTAATTGAAAATTCCATTTTTGGATGACAAAATGATCAAATACAAAATTTAGGAAAAGTGATGAGAATATTTGTAGTGACATTGGAAATGAATAACAAAGGTCAATTGAGAAACTAGCTTTCCTGGCCATTAAGTACTTGAATCTGTAATCTAGATGTGTAGTCGGCTCTCCACAAGAACAAAAATGTAGAGATAGGTGGATTAAACTCTACTGGAAATATTTAGCAGTGAAGTTCCTAGGTAATGAAGCCACATTTGACCTAGCCTCTATTGTTTGTATCCATCAAAGGATCTCGAATATGCAATCTAGATGAGCATTTGACTCTTCAAAAGGGAAAACATGTAGAGGTAGGAAGCTTAAATCCCACTGGAAATATTCAATAGTGAATTTCTTAGATAATGAATCCACAACCAACCTAGCCTCCATTGTTCATATTCATTGATGGGTTTCACTGCTCAATAGTAGCATGCCATAGGAGGAGCACAAGAGGAGGAACATAGGGTTTCTTTTTTCTCCATAGGAGAAGCATAGGGTTTTGTTGTTCTCCATAGAAGGAGCATGGGAGGAGGGAGGAAAAATGAGGTGAATTCATTTCCCAAAGCTATACAATTCCCCCTCCCCCCTCCCGAATTTACTAGTGCCCCACCCCACAATACTTATATTGGTGGCTAGGATTAACTCCACTCCCCCACCTCTCATTATGCATCAATATATTGCCTTATATTTTGACACTTTTTTATACCCCCTTTATGAACATAGGTGTTATTGTGTTTCCTATTTACCGAAGTCCTTGTGTGCTTGGATCCCTCCCCTCGAACATATGAAGGCCTTGAGACCCATAACTAATGTTAAAAACCTTGTGAGGGCACTGACATCATTTATTAGAGGCCAAGGATACCCTCCAAAGGTCATATGTGGTACTTGAAGGCATTGTTCAAGGCTTTGTATGTCTCAAACATTTCTTTAGGATCTATGGCATGGCCTTCTTCCCTAGATTGTTTCCATGGCCCTCGGAAACATACTTACTTCTCAAAACCACCTCATAGCACCGACATCCCTAATTATAGGAGAAGGATACCTTCAAGAGGACATGTGTGATTGTGTGAGGCATCCTTCTTGGCCTTAGATGGCTAAAAATATTCCTTTAAGGACTAAGGTTCATGTTTCTTCCCCTAACCATGTTCAAGGCTACAAGACCCATAACTAGTTCTAAAAAATGCTACTAGTACCTATATACATAATTAGAGGTAAAGGATTCCTTCAAGAGGTCATTTATGGTGGTTCAAGGTGTCATTCTTGGCCCCATAAACCTAGAACCTTTGTTTATGGCCTAACTTGTGGGTTTGTTCCCCATACCATATTGTTACCATATTCAGTGTCCAAATACTCCTACTTAATGTTTAAAAACTCATAATGCTAACTATCCCAATCTGGAGATCGAGGATACCCTAGAAAGGTCCTTTTTGGTGGTTCAACATGTTTTTGTTGACCCTACATGCCTAGAATCTTCCTTTAAGACCTAAGGCATGGGTTTCCTCTCTCGTTCATGTCCAAGTACCCAAGACACATACCCAATGCTCATAATCTGCTAATGATACCCATATCCCCACTTGAAGGCCAAACATCCCCTTGAGAGGTCATCTATGGTAGTTTAAGGTGTTATTCATGACCCTTGAGTCCTAGAAGTTATCAAAAATCTTGAGAGGTTGGTTGGTGGTTTGAGGCATCATGTTTGACCTTGGATCCCTAGAATATTTGTACTTCAGCTAAGGCTTGGGTTTCCCATATCAAGGCCTGAAGACCCATATTTAATGCTCAAAACCTTGTGAGAGCACTAACATCCTTTCTTAGAGGCCAGGGATGCCCAAGGTCATGTATTGTGGTGCTTTGAGGAATTTTTCATGGATATGGATGTCTCAAATATTTCTTTAGGACCCAAGGCATATCCTTCTTCCTAAGATCATTTTCAAAGCCCTAAGACATATACCTACTACTCAAAACCACCTAGTGGCACCAACATCCCCAATAATAGGTCAATGATACCCTAAGGAGGCCATGTGTGGTTGTTTGAGGCATCCTTATTAAGCCTAAATGGATAGAAGCTTCCTTTAATGCCTAAGGCTCATGTTTCATCCCTTGACCATGTCCAGGGCCTCGAAACCCATGTTTGAGATGACATTATTGGCCCCATATGCCTAAAATATTTCTTTAGGGCCTAAGGCTAGGGTTTCCTCCCCCAACCATGTTCAAGGAAATGTGACCCAAATCTAGTTCTAAAAAGCTTCTAATAAATCCCATATCCCCTATTAAAGGCCAAACATCCCATAGAAAGGTCCTATCTAGTGGTTCAAATCCCGGTTCATGTCCCTGCATCCTTAGAAGCTACCTTTAGGGCTTAAGTCTTGTGTTTACTCCCCCAACCATGTTTAATCTAATGAGACTCATACCTAGAGCTCAATACTTACATGTCATGATTCGAGGTGTTGTTCTTGGAGTTGGATGCATAAAAGCTTACTTTAGGTCCTAAGGTTTGATTTTCCTCCCTTGACCATGTCTAATGCCCCATGACCTATGCTTGTTGATCAAAACCTTGTAATGGTGTTCATATTGCAACTCAAAGGAAAAATATCCCATAAAGAGATATTTTTTGGTGGTTTGAGGACTCATCGATGGCTCTTGAGCCATGGAAGCTACTTTTTAGGCCTAATGAGAAAGTTGCATCACTTGACCTTGGTCCAAGTGTTCGGATCGATACCTACTTCTCCAAAAGGCCTAATGGTGCCAATATGTCCATCAAGAGGCAAAGGATACACTTGGTAGGTCATGTGTGTTGGTTCAACGTGTTGTTCTTGGCCCTAGATGCATGAAATCTTCCTTAAAAGCATAAAAAAAGGTTTCTTCCTACCACCATTTTGAGGAACCCTTGACCCATAACTTGTGCTAAAAAATTGCAATGGTGCATAAAACTCCACTTGGAGGCCAAATATCCCCTTCGAAGGTCATGTGTTTTTCTTGGGCCTTAATTCCTATAATCTCCACTTATGGCCTAAGACCTAGTTTTCTCCCCTAACCATATCTGAGACCCTAAGACCCATACCTAGTTCTAAAAGCTTCATAATATCGTCAATATCCCCACTCAGAGGGTAAGGATATGCTTAATAGGTTTTGTAGTGGATCAAGGCATCGTTCTTGAACCTTGATTCTTAGAATCTTTGTTTGTGGTGTAAGGCGTAGGTTTCCTCCTTCAAAGATGTCTAGGACACAAAGAATCATGTACCTAATATCAAAAATCCCCCAGTGGCACTTGTATCTCTAGTACAAAAGCATGGGCAAGTTATTACAAATGTGCACTTGTGATTAGGAACTCGAGTATGTTATTAGGAACATGCACACATTATTAGGAATGTGAATTCTTTATTAAAAGCTTGTGCATGCTTTTATAACGAATGCATGTTCCTTTCATTCAAATGTTTTTGGGGAGGATTGACAAATTTAAAATAAGTGTTTAGTGACATGTTGATTCGGATTTAGGTTTGGAATGAAAAACCTAGTGGTTTGAGTTGCAAATACATAGAAACCTCTATTTTTGTGAACGACTCTCAATATCTCTATTTTTCATGTTATTTTCGTATAGGATACACAAATTCATTGTTGATGAAACTATACACACATATAGAGTCAACTATGTAGATTCCAAATATGTAATTTAAAAAAAAATAATGTTTACTATTTTTTATTTATTTTTGTCTTGACATATATCAAAATATTAAAATAGATGCATCTTTTATTCTTGATAAAACTTTTTATCACCTTACCCATAGTGCACAAGCACAATGGGTTTTTTTAAGATTCTACAAAAAAAAAAATTTAAGAAAATTCCATTATTTAGGAAATCTCAAATTTCATTTATTTATACACAAATTGCATAAATAAAATTGCATATTCTAAAATTTAATTCAATTTCCTATATTTCATCTTTTACACCATATTCAAATTCATTATAAAGATATTTAGNATATATATATATATATATATATATATATATATATATATATATATATATATATATATATATATATAATCTATTTTTAAGGTCACGGCAAAGCCAGACACCAAACTAGTGTATGAGATCCCATTGTTTGTGGGACAAGGGACCCCACCCCCTCCGCTTGACTGGTAAAATCTACAAAGGTATATAACTAACCCTCAACATTAATTTACATTCACCCTATAATATTTGTTAAATCAATATTTTAAAAAATATACTCATAAATAACCATGTCCAGAATAATTAACCATGTCCATAATAATTGATCAAAATACTTGTGAATTGTGGGTGGGAACACACGCAAAAAAATATGCTTCGCAAGAATGTTAATTTACTTGACTAGCCAAATCAGGTTGTTTTATTTTTTTAATATTTTAAATATATGTGTATATAAAGGGGTATCTGATGTAAGTCAATCTTTGACAACCATGGTAAGACCACACCCTTTTTAATAACAGTGGACAATAAAATAAATTTGTAGCTTAGGCTACAGTTTTGGTAGCCATTAATGCTCTCCATAAATTAATAAATTTGTACATGAGGCTCCGGTTTTGGTAGCCAGCCATTAATAATGTTCCATAAATGAAGGTTTGATTACTTTACAACGATTGCTGCTCCGTTCTTCAAGAAAGAGCGAAAGGAGAAAAAGAATTTGTTTGGACAAACATCTTTGAAAGAGTCAGGTCAGGAAGAAAGGGTGAAATCCACTGACCTCGGAGGAAGCAAACCCTAACCCCTCCTTAAATCTGCATTTGACGCTTTAAATCAGCAAAGAGAGTACTGAATAGTCACTCACATAGTGATAGTTATCCTGGTTAGAAAATCTTACAAAGATAAGAGATGACTCTGCCACGTCGGATCCTAGTTCATAGGCTTTAATATTTATCAAACAATTGTCCCACAGGCATTTCTTTGAACAATTTCATAACCCTATATGACGTTTTTACTTCTCCACCGAAGGTGATTAAAACTTTTGCGGCAATAACAATTTAAACTTTTAGATTCTATATAATATAAAAAAAATTAAAAATATTGAAATTCTTTATGAACTATCCTTACTGCTTTGTATTAAGTAATGAAATTTCTTTGTAAATCTTTCAAAATTTTATAATAAGATAAATTAAAAATATATATATGGATAAATATTTAAGTTTTCATGATAATAAAAACAATAATTATATGATGAAAAACAAAAATAAAAATAAAATGAAATAATTAAAAAAATTATAACTTAAAAAATTGGATTCCTCTAAATGTTTAATAGATTTAAGTTGAAAATGAATTAATGTATTTATATATTTACTAATAATTTTTTTAAATAATATATATATATATATATGGGGAATAATTTAATATTATTGATGTGTAAAAATAAAACAATACTTTAAAATGACTTGGTAAATAGTTTGAAGTAGACCTATTTTGAGGTATTGAAAGGTAAACACGGGAGATAACTGCAAAGTAGCCCTAAAACTAATTGCAATGTGGAGCATGATTCAAAACAGATAGTACTTACCTAAAAGTAGTTAGAATGTAGAATGTAGAGTGTGATTCATAGTAGCGAGTCCCTCCCTAAAACTAATTGCAATATGAAGCTTGATTCAATGATACGTATATAACTCTAATATATGATATCATGATTACATACATTGTTTATATACTACAGTAATACTATACATTATATGATCTCATGATTACATATATTGTTTATATACTACTTTAAATGATATACTTTATTTTATTTTATTTTTAATAAAATTGTGATGAAACATAGTAATGTAATTCTTCACTACCATCAAAGTGATGCAGAAGATGGCAATCATTTATGTTGTACCAATCACCTAACATTGCAGACTTCCCCTTGAAAAGTTCAAACTTATTGTAATGTAACTTGCTAATAACCATTTCGTGACAAATAGCATTCTGAGGAACATCGTTGGAAGTCAATAGCACGTGTTTCTTCAATGTCGTTATTTGCAAAGCATAACTCTTGTAACCTGATCAAAACACAGTTGTTAAATTATACCGTATGGACACTCAACCTGTCCTATAATAAAAAACTTACTCTCTCCAAAGAAGATTAGCGTTGTAATCCTCCATTAGTTTAACTTTGACAACTACTTCACCCTCATTCATTTTGACATATGTAACATCCCACTCTTGCGATCACATGGTATCGGCTTATTCTTTGAGAACACTTGCGTGCAAGTGATCCGGTTATAGTACCTGGTTATTGTTTCGCTTGGTGATTTTATGATGATGTTGATGGTTGTGATTTAATGTTAATTGATATATATGTATTGACAGATGTTATTAACAAGTTTTCCCTGAGTGTGCAGGACACTTGACAGATTTTGGATGCCGATGGAATCAATGGACCTCCTTGGACTCTAGATTGAGTCAAGGAGTGGATTGTATAGGTTTGAGTATTTCATTTATGCATATGTGACATATGATCGATTATAATATGATTTGTATATGGATTATTGACAATGTTCCATTGATGGATGCAGGCTAACGAATGTTTTCTAATCTAACTCGCATAAGGAGTAAAGGAGCCATGCACATAGACCGAATATTGAGGGAGAGGTGTGGCTCGAATTGTAGGTTAATGATTACCTAGTTCGAGAGGTCCACGATGTCATGAGGGCAGACTGAGACAGTCGCTCACGAAGATTTCTAAGGGGTGCCCAATAAGTCGGGGTTCTTTCCTTAGAATCTCTTAGTCTCTCACAAGGTCGCTTGAATGGAGTGTTGACTCCACGAGTTGGAAAACTACCAAAACCAGTCAAAAAGGCGAGTGAAGCCCTTGGAGCATGGAGTGCGTCTTGAAGGGAACATCGCGGAAATAAAAATTGAGTCAATGAATCTAGGTGGCCTAGAAAACCTTGAGCGAATAATTAAACCTTGTAAAATCTTTAAGGATTTCCAAATTTAATTAATTAATTAATTGAAGATTGAATGTATTCATTGTAAATCCCGAGTGAAAGTCTAAGCCTATTCAAAAATTAATCCTATGTCCAAGTTGGTAAGAAGTCTAAAACTAATTTATAAATTAAATAATTTGGGAATGAGGTAAATCAGTTATGAATTAAGAAAAGATTAATTTTATTTAAATATTTGATTAAGGCACATGTGTGCAAGAAAATATAAAAGGGGGTTTTTTAAATAAGAAGGAATAAACATGAAATAATGTGTACGCATCCCAAGGTATCTAGAGTCTAGTTCACACTAGTCTAACTAGAAGAAGACTCTTATTTTAACTCAACTCAGATTTAGTAATGCGACAGTCATTAAATGGAATATGGGGGGATAAAGAGACAATTGGGAGTGATTTAAGGAGAACTTTAGGAAGGGTGAGGGAAAATGACTTTAATTAAATAAAATGTGGAATTTCTTCTGCAACTTGGGGAGAGGGTGACAAGTGTAAGGGGTAAATAATTCTAAATTAATTAATTAAAAATAAAATTAATTGTGCAAGTGGGGATGTGTCATTGAGGAAAATCCTATAAAGCAAGTGGTCTAGAGGGAAAAGGGATCACACTGGTTATGGGTAAAGTTATGCTGCCAAAATAATTTTAGACCAGTTTTACTTGTGAGAGTTGGGGTACCCAGCTTGAGAGAGAGTGGTGGCTCTACCTTGTGAGGCAAGCTGGGAGCTAGAGGATTTCTTGTTTTGTGCATGTGGCCCCTTTGCGGCTCGGGGGACTAAGGGGGAAGAATAGTACCCCTAACGTTGGTTGGGAGGTAGCGGTGAAGTCTCAACGATTAGCAAGCAGGAGGTCGAAAGAAATGCCAGTTGCCGAAGATCATCTCCAGGCCCATCTTCATCGTTGGTTACAGTATTTTATTTGAGATTGTACATGCGCTAATATTTTTATTGTACACAATTAATTATTAAAACTATGCTGTAAATTATTTTGTAATTCTAAACTCGAATTGTCGAAATTCCTTGATGGTTTTTGGGGTGTAATCTAAAATACGAAAATTCTGATATTTACTGTCATTCCAATTGTCACATGAGTAATTGAAATTTCTTGTTAGTTGTCTTTCAATTTATCGATCCAATTGATATCTAATTTCTCTACTATATAGATACTTAAATAAGTATGATAGAATGATTAATGGTGGTTAGTTTATTTCTGTTTACACAATCACAAATTTCATTGATCGTTGCCATGGATTGGCATATCAGACTTTGAGTAGGTGAATAGAATTTTGCTTTAATAATTCTTATTTGTAATTTATGTATGATGCTAGGTTAAAATCACATCTTGATACAAGTTGTTGATACTATCTTGTAGAACCCACTACCCAACAATCTCATCTTTGTGGTTCCTTGCAATACAATTTGCAGAGCCAAAATTATTTGTATAGTTGCTCGCTTCTCCGTCCATATTCCTTTACAAGAAACGGGCGTGCTCCTCAGGGCCCTTTGAGCCCTTCTACCTATTCACCAGTTCCAATTCCTTACCAGACTGGAATCGAAGGGTCTTAGTGAGTCACCTACGCCCAATTCTGTCATGAAACTTCTGTGAGTTGTCCGGCGTAGGTGTTCCCTTCAGCGCAACATCCATCGCTTGCAATTGTAGTTCTTCTATAGACATTCCTCCATATGCGCGACAATTACAGGTTGTGCAGCTCAGATCCTTCCCTCGAACCAACCCTTGTATATAGCGCACCTTCAGGATGACATTCTTATTGACCACCTGCCAGACAAACTGTATGTGTAAGCCTTACACCGTTCCTTCAAGGTGCTCTCCTCTTGGAATTGTGGCCTCGCATCTGGAGCGATGGTCGTTGGGTCTAACTACACGTTTTGGGTGTGCTAAGGTCGGTACAACATCCTTTTTACCTGCCCCTTCCTATAAATGTTTATTTAAGGAAAAGTGATTCCTATATTTTAAAGGATAGGGACTTAAGTTCAGGATTGCATGTGTCCTTCCTTGGGGTACACCCTTGGTGCTTGGTGCACAGGAACTGCCTTGTGATAGTTGCACAAGGGTCAGTCCCTCCCTTAAAATAACTTGCTTCTCTATCTTGAATTCTTGTGTATCTTAGCCAATCAAAGGGGAAGAATTTTGATTCCCTCCTTAGTGGATATGAGAATAGTATTAGATTTCCACTGCTTGGAAGGATGGTTAATATCCTTTTCTGCGGGTTGGATCATAGGCGACCTTACTTCCCATCTACCACCTTTAGGATCTGAATAACTTCATACCCTTACAAGGAATGGGTAAGGTAGCATTGAACCACTTGCTACTTAAGAAGCTTGAACTTCCTAGGGTTCCTAAAAATCTAAATTTTAGTTAGTAATTGAAACCCTTTTTTTTTACTTCTCCATTAAGACTTGGGTTCCCTTAACTCTAAATCGGATTTTTGATAGCCTTGACGTCTTTGCATGTGGTTTATTGAGACAGGTTCTCCTTATCTCGTCCTTAAAACTATAAGTTGGTTGATTCTTATTTTATTTGGTAGCTTGAGTTCTCACATATCGTTAAAGGAATATTTGGTATTTCTTTTAAAAACTCAATTGGAGGTTGTTAGCTTGAGATCTTATGTATGGCTTCAAAATAGTTAAGTCTTTTTTTAACTTAAATTGGATTGTCAGTTAGTATATGTGTTTGTATATTGGTTAAATGAAATTGATTTTTTTTAATTCCCGTAATTGATACACTTATAAAGCAGCTTGACTCCTATTCAAATTAATTATTGGTTAACCTCCTTATGGTATTTGTGATGGATATACTTGGTAATGAATTCTTCATGTACTTCTTACTTAAGATAAATCATTCTTAAAGATATTTGGTTGCGCTACACAAGGATGGTAATTGTTATAGTAGCTCAATGTAAATGATCTATGATGTTGTCATAAATGAATTTAACTTAGGTAAGGTTCTAAAGATGGGCACAAATAGATCTATGCATAGTACTGGAATCTCACTTATGCCTTCTTAGATTTTATAAGTCCTTAGATCTTATTCTCTTACTCAATTGCGCTTATTTTTTACGATTGATTGATTAAGTAATTAGATTCTCTTGTGCCATTGAAGTAATGTTGATATATGATTAATTGAGTAATTATATTCTCTTGTGCCATTAAGATAATGTTGAAGTATGATCGATTGAGTGATTAGATTATCTTGCGCCATTAAAATAATGTTGATATATGATTGATTGGGTGATTAGATTATCTTGCGCCATTAAAATAGTGTTGATATATCATTGATTGGGTAATTATATTACTCTTGCACCATGAAAATATTGTTGATGTATGATTGATTTAGTAATGAGTTTACTCTTGTACCATGAAATAATGTTGATGTATGACTGATAATCTAGTTTGGAGTTATGAATTGTGATTGATTAAGGGACTTAGATACTTCCTTGTTCCTCAGAACAATCGCTAGTCCTGAGACCTTAAATGGTCAAAATCAATCGGATGAATCTTGGACTTGAGCGTTGCTTATGTGTCTTGGAGGTCCTAACCATGCAGGATAGGTGGAGCAGGTAGTTATTTTAATGTTCAGTGGCATGGTTGATCATTTATTTTTATTTTTCATCAGATGATCGTGATGTGTTGAGTTGCATCGCTAATTGTGATTATGTGTTGTTCATGTGTCGCTATTGATTATGTTAATGTGTTGATTTGTGTCCTTAATAATTATGATAACGTGATCTTGTGATGCGAGTAAGTATGTTGTGATTTTTTTAATTTCCTAATGAAAAAAAAAATACCTATTGTACATCACTAAATGTGGACGTAACAGAGGGGTTGTTACAACATAGTTGGTTCGAATCAAACCAGTTTCGTCTCTTTAACCACTCACAAATATCGAAATCTTATTTTAAAAGGGAAAATGATGTATTTAAAAATAATATGATTATTAAATTTAAACAATACAATGAATATGTATTCTATCCGGTTATAAATTTAATGGGAACTCCTCGTCAAGTAAATTATGACGGGTTTCTTTTTAAAACTACCCTTCCCGTGACGTTTTATTTTTATTTTTGTCCGTCATTTAAATATTATGTGTCATATGTGTTTTTGTTCATTTTTATTGTAAATACAAAAAGCATCCTGGGGACAACATAAAATTATTATAAAATTGAATTTAACATAACATCATCAAAATGTTTCACATGGAATACAACACCATTAAAAACATAAACAGAAAAACTTAACAAATTACCTTCATATAGCAACTTGTACACAGTTTCAATTTTGAAAATCACCAAATAAGAGGTTCAACTTCATTCTATGTCTCGATTCCGCATAGATCCAATCATTGTACAAAAACAATTGACCAAACATTAAGTAGTATGCATGCAATGATACCAAGATAGCTACAGCCTAGTGGGAAAAGGAAAAAAGTAGTTACTAATAGTTGTTGTAAAAATAATAATAAAACTTATGGATTGCAAAATTTGAAATAATTATGGTTATTAATATAATGAATAATAAATATTACTGAATTATTTTGGATTTGTTTTTTAAATAGAAACTACTAATGTTTTCTAAAATGAAATAAAATAGATCTTGTGAGAGGCCCATCGCACCCATGTTTATTTTTATTATCAATATTCAAAAAGACATTAAAAACATAGGTGGGAAGGTATTTAAATGTGGATTCTCAAAAACCAAATATAATAAGAAAATAAGTGTGCAATAAGGTATTTTCTAGCTTTATCCAGAAGAAGACAATTTCTATCACTGCAATTGCAAATTAATATTAATGAGCCTTACCTCTCTAGATAGTTGCAAGAAGGTTTTGGGCAATGTTTTTGAATCGTTGATATTGTAAGTTGTGAGCTTGCACGTATTGCACAACCTATGCTATAATATTTGTAACTTATGCTATGTGTTATGCATGCAAATTGCAACCTCCATATACTATATGATTTGTAACTTATACAATGCATGGTCTTTGTTATAGAATTGATAACTTGTATTGTGTATGCTTTACACAAAAATCAGTATTCAAATTTAGGAAATTTTTATTATATTATATTATATATTATAATATATTGTTATTATATTATATTATATATTATAATATATTGTTATTATATTATATATACATGAAAATTTGTGATTGGTCAAATTTAACCACTCCATGCCATGCCATTATCTGATATGCTTTTTTATGTATATGTGTTTTTTTCAATTAAAGAACATGGATGAGGTCAAAAGGTTTTGGGTGATTTTGACAACAAGAAATGTCATCATAATAACTTTCCATATAAGTTTTTTAGTTCCTATAAGAAAAAAAAAAACTCAAACATATATAATAATAATAATAATTAATCAAACATATACTAAATAATTAATGATGTTATTTCAAAATTGGAAACATATTACATTTTTGGATTCAAAAAGATACATAAGATCATGCCAATAGCATGAAATTCTAGTGTAATAGATTTTGAGGTTCTCTCAAAGTACAGGTGGAGAGAGTTGGTTCTCTCATGAAAGAGATATATTGTTGCAAGTGTTGCTCACCACATACGATGGAGATCTCGATGTGTGAATTCATAGGTTTTTTTTATAAAGGTAAAAATATATCAAATGTATATTAATCAATTGATTAAATTGACCATACAAGATCATGTACATTGTAACATCCCTCTCTTGCGTGCACTGTGCGAACTTATCCTTGAGGACACTTGCTTGCAAGTGATCCGGATTATTATTCTATCGATTGTTTGATTATGATTATGAGACATTATGGATTGATGATATGTTATTTTGTTGTATTCACATAGACATGTGCTATTGACTAGGTTCTCCTGAGTGTGCAGGACTTTGGACCTCGAGGATGCAGAGGCATCGATGAAACCCCTTGGACTCCTGATTGAGTCAGGGAGTGGACTATTGGGGTTTGATTGTCGTTGATATGACATATGTACACATGATTAGATGTTATGAGGATTGATTATTATTGTTGACATGATTCGTTGATGATGCAGGTTGAAAATAGATTGTCGACCAGACTCACATGTGGAGTAGAGGGGTCACACACGACAACCAGAGAGACTTTGAGGGAGAGGTGTGGGAGAAGCCCTCCCATAGCCTACTAGCACTCCCATCATGGCTCGAACTGTAGGTTAATGACTACCTAGTTCGAGAAGACCCACGATGTCGTGAGGGCAGACTGTGATAGTCACTCAAGATGATTCTAAGGGGTGCGCAATAAAGCAGGGGCCTTATTCCTTAGAGGCCCTTAGTCTCCCATAAGATCACCTGGTGGAGTATGGACTCCAGGGGGTTTTGATGTCTACCAAGTCAGTCAAGCGGCGAGTGGCACCCTTGGAGCACGTAGTGTGTCCTGAAGGGCACGTCGCGCAAGGGAAATGGAAAGACGCGAGTGGCACCCTTGGAGCATGTAGTGCATCCTGAAGGGCACGTCGTGCAAGGAAAATGAAAAGAGGAGAGTCGAACCCTTGGAGCACATAGTCTGTCCTGAAGGGCATGTCGTGTTTTAACTGGAAAGTGACTAAACCTAGACGGCCTTAAAATTAATGAAGTGAAAAGTAATATTTAAAAAAATAATTTCCCTAACAAAAATGCCACCCAGCCTAGTGAAATTAAAATCTAGGTCTAAGTAACACATGTGGTCAAAAATAATAATCACAATTAAACATGTAGCAAGAAGGGGGTAAGAAATTCAATTAATTTATTAAAATCAAATTATAATGGGGGATTAAAATTTTAAAAGGGAAATGATTGTTTACCCCTTTTTCTTTTTAAATTTTTAATTAAAAAGAAAAAGGGGTAAAAGGTTGTTTTTCTACACTTGCTAAATTGATTTTTAGCTAAAAAGGGAAAATAGGGAAACTTAAAAGAAATAGGAAACTAAAGGAAAAAGGGGAAACATAAACAAAAAGTTGAATGTCTAACTTAGTAAGGAATCTTCCCTTGGGAACTTGATATTTTTGAACTCTACTAAGAATTTAGTAAGGTGTAAGTCATTTAAGATTTGTAAGGGAATATTGGGGCACCAAGGAGAGTTTTTAGAAATGTTTTTAGGTGGGTGAGGGAAATAGGAATAATCAAATAATTAATGAAATTATTTTTTTGGTGCAACTAGGGGGATGGGTGACATGTATACGGGCGAGGTTTTTCTGATTAAATTAATGAAAAATAAATTAAATGAGAATTTGGGAAAGAAATCACTTAAAAACTCTATAAAAGGGATGGAGGAGGAGGTGTATGGATCAGATCTTTATGCGTAACGTTACATTGCTGAATTTTTGTCTTGACTGAACTTATCTTGTGGGAGTTGGGATACCCAGCTCAGGTAACGAGTGGTAGCTCGACCTTGCGAGGCGAGCTGGGTGCTAGCTATTCTTCGGTATTGTGTGCGTGGCTCAAGGGGAAGAAGAGTACCCCTAGAATTGGTTGGGAGGTACCAGTGAGGTCACATCGGTCTGCAAGCGGGAGTTGGATGGAGCGTGCACGGGACAACGACTCGGAGCTGTCGCATTTGGCTACGGTACGCATGTGTTTATTTTTGAATGGTAGATTAATATTGTTCTTGTGCTTTCATTACTGTACTTCTATTGTGTAAATAATTGTGTTTTACTCAGCGTTTTTTATCGAGGAACTTAAATTCATCCTAGCCTTACGCTCGCTGCTTTTTGAGTTGATTTCCTTGGAAAACCCAAACCATGATTGCTATGACTTTTTTTTATTTGTTTTATAGATATTACGAAGAAATTTGTGTCCTTCCCTTATCCCTTTAGTCATCAGCTCGTGCTTGAGCAGTCGACCAAGAGCCAAATCGATGGTCGTCACTTCGGTGTTTAAAGACCTATAGATTCAAATGCAATGCTTTCTTGTGCATGTATGATGAGCGAAGGATAAATTTGTCCCAGCTGTCTATCCCTTACTTATATCTGTGTTTTATTGATTCATGGTTGAATGATTAGTCTTGCGCCTTTCTTCTGATTGAGTATCTATGCGTCTTGATTGATTAAAACTCTGATTTTCTCTGCGTTTTTTTTTATGAAATGTTTGTGTTTTATTTCAAGACTATGTCTGTGTTGTTTAAACGATATGGCTGTGAGTTACCATGGAGTTTTGTGTTTTAATTACCATATGCATTATTTACTGGGTGATTTACTAACTGCCTTTTCCCACTGTGAATTTAACTAGCAATATTGTTGTTAGCATATTATACATGTGTTTTTAATGTTGTTGACAACAGACAACCATGTACAACAATATTATTATTGTACAAAGATATCATTGTTGAATTAGATTTATTAAAGGACAAAAATCTTGATTACATGACAATGAAATTATATGAAAGCGAATTAATGAGACATAGATATGTAATTGATTAATTTCTTTAATTAGACAACGAACCGTAGCATTAATTCCTTGTTAATTTTTTTATATTTGTTATTTCCTTTTGACAACGATATATTTAAAAGACAACAAATTATGGTGAGGTATTTAAAGACAGTAAATATAATGATGGACAGCAAAGACAGTAAATATAATGATGGAAAGAAAACCTTTAAGAGACAATGATTTGGTAATAATTAGACAACAATTCTTGTAATACTTACACAACAACTTTGTAATTTTTAGACAATGAATTTGGTAATGTTAGACAACAATATCCTATTCAGATAGTGATATCATTTTAGATGTGTTAGACAACGATTTTATACACTTAAAACATACATTGAATGGACAGCTAAATTAATATATAAAGAGAGAAGTTATACTATATATACATTGAACAGACAACGTTGAATATTTATATCATATGCAGCATTCAGCCTTAGCATATAGTTAATATACATCTCTTGCAAATATTTATTACACAACATTGAATATATCATATTGTTGAACAGACAGCGTTGAATATTTATATCTTAGACAACATTTGAATATATTCATATTTTATAGACAACCAATCAGGTATTAATGGACAGGATTATCATGCATCTCAAAGACAACGGCCTATTATATTCTAGATAGAAAAATCTTGTATTTTATAGATTCCTTAATGGTAAAAACCTCTAAATTTTTATTTCTGCTAAAACACAGTGAACTTATACTCTTGATGACAGCCAGTTTATACAATGGAGGGAAGGAAAATTTATAGCTGCATTGTGACTATGCAGTGTTTGAGACTGTGTAGTAGTTGTGTTTTTGGACGGTGTATTAGTGTGTTGTAATTGTTGCGTGGTATGCTATGGATCATAGTGCTTTTCCTTTTTAGAAATAATGTTGATCAACAGTGATACCTGTAGTGACTGGACAACGATTTCATTTATCTTATACCAACAATATCCTATTTAATGGACAACAATATTTAATAGATGGAAATATCATATATGCCAGCAATATAATATTAACAGACAACAATATTCTATATCACAACGATAATATTTCGTGTTTCAAGGTTTAGTTTAATTGCAATAATTTGCTTTACCAAGGGTGAACAAACTTCACATAACCTTTCTTCATAATTGAACTTCAATCAGATATTTTAACCTACACTTAATTACATTAACTAACATGTCTAAGTAGGTACATTAACTTACCTATCCTTTAAAGTGTAATGAACTTGAAGAAAATAAAGTAGATTGTTATACAAGGAAAATAACAATTTTTATTATTATTAAATGATATAAAGGTTTTGAAAATTTAATTGATTGTATTAAAAATAATAGGATTATGATTTGTTGGATAGAGTTATAATTGTTGGATTAATAGGATTTGTTAGAAATAATGGTTTATTGGCATTATAGTATATTATCTTGCGCAAGCTTAATGGTTGAGGGATTAGTAGTTTTATCAACTAAAACAATTAATAGTTAACAGTTAATTGGAGACTATGTGCCTTGCGCCTTAAGTCAAGTTTTAAAGGGTGGTTCGTCATAGTCGTTTCACCATACAGGTTGCCTTGTAGGAAACAAGAATCCTCTAGTCTTTTGTGCAATTTGAAATCGAGTGATGTCATCTTGTGTCCTGTCGACTTGTTGCTTGGGTGCGTGGGTATAGTTTTCTTGTCAGTTAATTAGGTCTCCTGGCATGTTGGATTTTTTTTCTTGCGTTATTGGTCCAGTTATGTTATGTTGCGCCATGGTTACTTTCACAGCTCTTGCCTGGTGACAACATGATTCATGATGAGGGGATCATCGTGCTCCCTGAAGGATAGAGGCGAAGGATAACCCGGATGAAGTTTGTGCTTCCCTATGTGGGCATTGTTCATTGTAATTGATGTTGGCACTTGGTTATAAGACCTTAACTCATTTTGGTTCTTTGTGTCGCAGAGGTTTCTAGTTCCTGGTCCTCGAAGCCACTGTGGTGGGTGGTTGATGTTGTCCTATAGATTTTAGGCATTGTCTTGCTTGTGTCGGGCGGGTAGTCATTTCTATCTGTCTATTGGTTATCGCATGTTTCGTCCAGTTGCATGATGTGCTAGTGTGTTGAGGAATTGTTTTCTGTTGCTTGATCTGTGTGCATGGTGTTCATCATCAAGTAGATTGTTTAACTATCGTCGTTGTTGCCTTCCTTCTTCAAACAAAAAAAAAAATCACTTTCGTGTGTCGCTTGTAGTCGTAACGACGGGGTCTTTGCATATGGTATCAGAGCGGGTTCAACCCTGCGACTGTGGATAGCCATGTTATAAATCCATTATCTAAGGATGCTAGTTAAATAGTAAATTCATAATCTAAATTACTCTTCTTTTCTTGAACATGACATCTAATTTCTATTTTTGTTTTCATTACAACAAATATATCTAATGTATGTTGAAGTACTAGCAAATTTAATCAGTTTAGATATCAAATTTTCATATTATACAGTCCAAAATAGTCACAAAACAGATTACTCAGCATATTGCACAATTTCAATACATAGGTACATATCATAACTTTCATTCAGACAAAATTAATAGTGGTAAAACACCTCTTGAAGAAGAAGTTTGTCCTTTTCTTTCTTGTTGTTGCTAACTACTTGAAGACTGCTTGAAACTACCTGAAAACTAAATCTTTTCCTCCCAGCCATCTAGCAATAGAGCCTCTCTGGCTCCCTAGCTCTAGGAACCCTTGCAGTTTTCTTTCCCCCTGAGCCCAAAATCCCCAGCAACCCCAGTGCCCCCTGTGACATACCTCCAACAAGCTCCTCAGAAAAACCACAACAATCTCCTCCACAAAACCACAACAAGATCCTCCACAAAACCACCACAAGATCCTCCCAACAGAGCCCGTAATACAATCCCCCCCAAAATAAGGTTCCCCCTTGCCTTATCCTCCCTTCCCATCATTCACCGTCTTCTTCATTCATTTAATTCTCAACTACCCCCCCTCAATTAGGTGTCAACCACCTTATCCCCTTTTCATTAATGGGTTGATTTTTCGATACAAAATAATAGCTAATAATTTATTAAGATGGATTTTATTAAACATATATTAAATCATGAAATTAATTAATTAAACCAATATACATTCAACAAATATTTAACCAGGACAATTAATTAATTAATTAAGCTAATATACATTAAACAATTATTTAAATCCTGACAATTGATTAATTACTTAGGGTTGTTACATACACCCACCCTTCAGGAAAATTCATCCCGAAGTTAAAGTATCTTATGATATAATGGAAATGACACATGGTTCACACATTCATATCCAATAAACAACATTATCAGTAAGTAAGCCAAGAAAACTCATACATACTAGTGTACATGTACAAGAAATGCATGTGTAGCTAGTACATACAAGTCGTGTGCATGTACTAATAACAATAACTATCACCTCTATAGTAATTTATGTATGCATCCAATCCAATCAACAAGACTATTCAATTTATAAAAGATAATAAACCAATCAATTATTTGTGAAACCCCTTAATTACAATAATCTAGCTCAACAATGTTTATTTAGACAATTGTAGTTTGGTTAAGTAATTATGAATATATATCTATATATATATATA
>ML798942.1:144610-157796 GCA_009831015.1 Picea engelmannii | reverse complement strand
AAGAAACGTCAAAACAACTTACCAGCAAGAAATCACTGATTGATAAGGAAACAATGACTGATCCCATTGAAATCAAGAAATCATCAACTGTAAAAATCCAATTTTCAGAGAAAGGAACAAATACAAGTTCAATTGAAGTCGAGACAACATCAGATGTTGGAGTACAAATGATGGAAGCTCCAAGTGTACTTACTAATCGAAATTCATCCATTAACA
This sequence comes from Picea engelmannii, assembly GCA_009831015.1. Classification (NCBI taxonomy): domain Eukaryota; kingdom Viridiplantae; phylum Streptophyta; class Pinopsida; order Pinales; family Pinaceae; genus Picea; species Picea engelmannii. Next base: position 157,580 of record ML798942.1, on the reverse strand, counting down.
AGGCAACATTGGTGCATGACAAAAATCAGATACCAGAATTAAACCAAGAAAACACTACAAGTATGATAAGCGAAAAACATGTTATAAGAACTCGTTATCGACATCCAAATCATAAGACAAAATATTTTAACCAGTCATAATATCAATGTCACTTAGGACGGGGACAACTAACTTATCATTCGAAAAATATCGATATCAACACAATTAAATCTCATGATAACAATTCATCGTGGAAGTGCAACTTTCCGCAAAGTATTGAATTAGGATGATCGGATCCTTTTATAATTTGACAATTTTTCTTAACACTCAAAGGTTCATATCGTCTCGTATCATCAACTATGATAGCTCCAAGAATAGAGAATGATGTAAAGACATTACAAGCCAGAGAAAAAGGCGTCAACCGCTTCCATAACTATACTTTGAGGAAAAAAATGAAACCCTAATTTTTTTAATAATAATAAAATTTAGAAGCCAACTTCAAGACTGTAGTTTCTCCCTTGTAAGTTTACTATTTATCTCTGCTCTTTGGTTTATCCTTTACCCAGGCTTAGATGTCCCGATGATGGGTCCTGATATGGACTCGAAACGTCGACCTCCGATTAACAATACCGTGGTTCCTCTGATTCCTCCAAACCTTTCTTCCCACAAAAACCTTAATGATCAAACAAAACATTTTTTAAGGGGAAGACAATATAACAACATAAATATAAATACAATATAAAATATAAATACTGATAAATAATCAATAATTAATGATTAATAATGAAGAGACACCTTATAATGAAAGGTCGTGTCTCTTCATGAAAGATAACCTTTGTGTGGGTATATATACGACCCTCATTACTAGTTGTATCATCTTATTCATACTATTCATTCTCATATATATTTATTTAATATATTACTTTCCCATATGGATTTTGTTATTCAATTCCAGATATTTTGGATGTGTGTAGTCTAAACCAGGACTGGTTCATTATAGGGAGGTCTCCAAATGGTTAGACAGATTGAGCAAACTCCAAATTTATCAAAGAGTTGTGAGAGTATCTATAGTGTGTGATTGAAATGAATACAAAAGAAATTAAATTTAAGAAAATTGTTCCACCATGCATTCAAGTATGAAAATTGAGAGTCATACAATCATTCCTCCACCATGTAAGTGCTTAAAATTGTGAGTGAAACAAATGTGTTTGAAACAATCGTAAAATTATATTGCCAACAACCATCACATATGCCAAAATTATCTCATTCAAATAAGTAAATTGAACATGTGAAATTAAATGAAGTATCCAAGACAAAGTAAATTTACAGTGTACTTAGAAACCAACATATGCCATAGATTTTGTCAAATGTAAAGTGTTGAGTTCATTGTCGAGTATGAAACATAACTGAAAGTGCCAAATTGCATAGAAAATTAATTGCCAAACTGGAATACACCATTCATCATGAGACAACATTCATTTATTTACTCCACAATAGTGCAATTGTTATAGAAACCAGATGTATCCATAGGTTTATTTAAGTAAGCATGTTGTTATAACATTCTAGAATTTAAGATTTACTTCGATATGCTATGCTGAACCTATAATTAGAAAAAAAATACCACTGAAACACATTGAAACACATAGATTTTATCATATAATGAGAGTAAGCATGTGTTGTTGTACAAAGAATTAAAACTGCAGATTTATGAATGAAAAACAAAACTTAAGATAAGTCTGGCACCATTCACCTCATTTAACCATGTGTTCATAACCATATTACTATAGTGTGCTCACAGAAATACCATAAAAAAGACCAGAACCATAGAAGAATAAAAATATCACAACTTTAAGCAATGTGGCATCTAATCATGGAGACGTTTTAGCATACTTTCCATCGATATAGCCCAGGGCGGAGTTTAGATCATAAATATAACAAAAAAAAGCAATCAAAGCATTTGTATCCTCCAAAGGCATTCAAAATCAATCCATCCCAATAAAAATTAAACTTTCCATAGCCAAATTAATCATTTACCCAAGTAGCTTTAAGCGAGTTATTTAGATTTTATATGGGGTTTAACATTATCTCATAAAACAAAACTCAAAGGCATCTAAACCCTAGTTGGTTTTCTCAAGAAAGATTTCAAACTTGAATGAAATGCCAAATCAACTTCTTGAAAATTCAAGCATAGGTTTATTCAAACCCTTGAATTTTTAATGATCTAGCTTAGGATGGAAAATTTGAAAAATTTGAACCCTAAATCATAAAAGGATTTTTTTTTTTTTAATGTTTGAGAAGAATAGTGGAGGTTTCCTTACCATTGGGCGTGGAGTCCTTGTCTTCCTTACCAATGCTCCCCTTTCCCTTTAAGTGTTGAGGTCTCCCACACTAGCAAGTTATCATGGAAGAGAGTCAAGCTATGACAAAAAAAGTCTAAGAAAAACTTCGAGGGTTAGATCATGTGGTTGAATGAAACCTTGGAAAATGTAAGAGAGATTAGGCTAACCATATGTTGAAAGACAAATCCCTAAACATTCATTTTTAGTAGCATAAATTAGATTTGACCAAGTACAAGAAACAAGATAGGTTCATTTCCATACCTTGCTCGATTGATTCTCTAGTAAACTCCCTTAGCTCATCAAAAGTTTCCCATACTCTTGTCATCAAAAATAAAACAAGGAAGAAAAATTACCAAGAAATCTAATATTTCACACCAAGATAACCAATGATTCTTCACTTTATTCCCAACATCTGAAAATGAGAGGAGCATTCCCTTTATATAAGTGAGAGACACTAAAAAACCATCAATTACAATCCATGGGTTTGAGCAATACCATGTGTTCAATACAAGTGGTATCCAACTAGATGAGTCATTAATTAATCCAAATAGTCTTCAACCAAATCTAACAAACTCCCACACATGTGAGGTCGGAGATAGAGGGATAGAGATGTGCTCCACATGTGTGGAGTTAAATATTCTCTCCAAATTCAAGCGCTCCATAAACTAACTCATAAAATAAAACAATAAAACCCTTCCACATGTGTGGATTGATGAGAGAGAAAGGGCGGTCCTCTAGAAGGCTCTAGAAACCCTCACACGTCTGGGAAAAGGTCAAAATGAAGTGTGCCCCCTTCAAGAATCCTCTAGAGACACATGTGAGTAGAAATAAAGTTCCAAAGTGTGTCCACATGTGTGAACATGTACAAGGTATCTCAAAATTCACGTGTGAGAATGAGGGGAGAGAAAGGGGGTCACCCCCCACATGCTAGGGAATAATGTTGTAAAATACAAACATACTTTATGATGTGCCAAGTGTACATGAAACTGAGGTGAACAATAATGCATGATGAAATGGTGTCCTTGTCATCATCTATTGTGCTGTCACGGATCCCAAGCGTTAACACACTTTTTCACCCTCCAATCAAATATGATATAATGTAAAATAAACGATGAAAAAGAGGCTAATTCAAGGAGAGAATGCCCTAAGTGTCACATGCAAACCTCCTCTCCATTTGGGTTGGTGCATTCCAACCTCATGGGGGTGTCCCCAAGTACCTTGTTGTTTATTTGGGTATGATATTCTGCGATAAAACACAAAAAACAATAGCCAAAAGTGTTTTACATAATGTGTAAAACCGACCAAGACGTTAGGAAAATGATAATAAAATTCACTTGGAAGAATCCCTGTAGTGTTAGCATTAGAAAGACAGATATAAAGAGAAATAAATCACACTTAAAAGGTTGAAACTAACCACAATAAGAGAATGAAAACTACTAATTAATGCACAAATTTAGATCACAATACCGACAAAAAATGAAAGCTTGATATAGGTGTTATCACTGGAATTTCGTCCACAAATGGTTACATGAATCCAACATCTTCAAGACACATATTAGTTCACCCATGGACCAAAAATGCATTTCCAAAAGGCCCAAAACTATACAATCAGCAATAAAATCAGCATGCGCTAAGACTACACAAGGAGCGTGTGCACATGCGCCATTCAGAAACGCAGGAAAAAACGCACATGCGCACGATGCGCGAATGTGGACGCAAAAAACCGCGCATCCCTCAAAACAGTGCATTTATGATATTGGCCGACCTCCCACCCACTTCTGGTTCAGCTTCCAAGTCGATTTGACACCCAAATCTCGGTTAAATCCGACTGGGTGGCTGGTTAAAGACCTAAGGGTGCCTTGAATGGCCCCTTGTTCACACTAAAAGATGGTTGAATAATACCTCAAAGTTATGCTATAAAAGGAAGCCATGGGTGCACTACATTTTCAAGGAATTCATTTGTATTGTTATGTTGCTGATATTCTCTTGGAGGATCCTCTTTCCTCATCAATAGTATGCTAGCACCATTGCACTTAGCCATTCATATCACCTCTAGAATGAATGTGCTTTGGATTCTCTTCACCATTTCATCCTAGTTCCTCATTTGTAAGAAGATCTCAATATTTGGGGGTCCAAGAGCCCTCCCTTGGAGGAAGAGGGGACCCAAAGTCTCTCTTTCTTTTCGGTGTTTTCTTTCCACTAATACAATCATTTCCATTGGTGGCATGAGTCTTGTTTGTTCCTTGTTTTTATGTTCTTATGCACCATAGTTTAATTGTTTTTATCATTCTTAGTTTAATTCTTTGTTTATCTTTTATGCTTTATCTTTCTAACCCTTTCCTTTACTGTTGTCTTGCCTAGCTACCCAACTGGGCTTGTAAGCATTTCTATTTTTCCCATTTAGGGGAAAAAAGAGGTGCAACAGATTGACGACTCCGTTGGGGAAAGGTATCAATTTCCTCCCCCATTTGGGTAATTTTAGCTCTTCCTTTTGTTTATTTAACTTGCAGGAACCACAACCAGCCTAGGTCCCAAACCGACTTGCACAAAGCCAAATTCAAAGCTGAGTTGAGAGAATTTCATCCGGAATTTTCTTCACGGTCGTGTGACAGACGTGCGCAGGTTTAGTGGCCCACAGTCCCGCATCGTGCACACGTGCGCCAAACCCATAGTATTTCTCAGCACCCTCTGTGCACTTGCACCCATAAGACGTTTTAAGTTCGCGCATTGGCGCTCAAAGCACCTTTGTCTACTCTGAGACCCGCACATTTGCTCGGAAAATTACACATTGTAAGGTTTTTTGTGATCTGTGGAGGGCCCATAGCCTTCTTGAAATTGATTTCATGCATGTTGTAATCTGCACCACACTTACATGCCCTCTCCATATAAAGGGATTAGTCAAACACATAGGCACTTCGGGGTTAAAATCATAACTTTTCCTCTTTTTTGTCGCTTTTCCACATGGATGGCTTGCTTTGACTAAAGTTAAGTTGGAATCATTCTACATCACATATAAAACTTGCATTGGGACCAGAAATTAGACATCAATCGTTGAGTATGCTCTTCTCTCGCGCCCCAAAGCAATCTTGAGAATCAGAAAGAGGTTAAAGGAAAATTTCATCTCCCTTAAAAAAGACAAAATCTTTAGGAGAGGACAAAAACCCACTCGGGACTCCTCTTAGTTTATTTTCTCAAACACATCTTAAAGATTGTAACGGGTCCATACATGCCCACATACTACAAATATAGGATAGTGTTGAAATGTACTTCCTTAGATTACATCACTAGGGAAGTTTTAAGGTTTTGTAACGGGCCCATACATGCCCACATGTCCACAATCTAGGATAGTTTCAAAGATTTCTTAGAATAAATCACATTAGGGAGTTAAAGGAATAGTAAGGACCCACATGTCCACATGCTAGTTTCCTAGGGACTTTAAAATTTCGCAAGGTTGTACCAATGACTCTTAGTTAATTAGGTAATCAAGACTTGTAAGGACCAAGCGAAGTCCACATGAAAGAAGGTGACACCTAATTTATTAAAAATATTGGCACACTTTCACTTGTTCACACACAAACGTCACTATTCACTCACATAGTTTGCATCTAGAAACGTGGAGGTTGAAGTAAGTTTCCTCCAAAGGTATTTCGAAACACCCCATCCTTTTCTTGACGAAACCATCCACTCCCACTTAATTTCAACGAGATTGGCTCGCACCCCTAATCTCTCAAACAACCACATCTAATTTTTTTTCTAAAAACTCACTAAGTTTTCCTCCACAGGAGGTGCCAGAAGAAATTTTTTAGTCTAGGTAGGATTTCGGGGATAGGCATCTAAATAACTCCCCATTATCTAGTTCTCACATCTTCAAACAATAGAAGTTGTCAAATATGGAACTTTAAATCCTCCAAGTCGAGTGTTCCTAGCACCATAAGGCAGGGAGATACTCGTGAAGGGTTGAAGGCTGAGGTTCGATTGTTCTGTGCGTCCCCCCCTTGAGGCACCCACCTCTTGGACGAGATCCAACCCCTGACCCATTTCTTAGGCCAAAAATCTAAATGCCGCACTTTGACCGAGGTACCTAGTGACCAAAATTTTAGGACATCTACCCAGGTGGAAATTGTGGGCTGCAATTGCACCTTGATCGGATTTTGTGTGGCTATTGGGAAATATCACCAACTCTTTTGGGATATGCACCCTCTACCCCTCATTATAACTGATTACTTCATCCTTCACTAGTACCTCTTCGCATGGCTTCAAACCCCATTGTTGAGTGTTATTGGAAGGTGAAGTGTTATTTGAGAGGAAGGATGTTATGTCTTTTAGGACACGAGCATTTGTTTTCATTGTTCTCCCACGTGGATAAAATCCACCTACCCACATGTATGCTTCTTTATCAATTGATTTATGTATGATGTTCTTGTGATTACATACGATTGTGAGATATATTGTGAAGGTCCAAGTTATATAAAGTCTCTTGTTCATTAATTGTTCTCATCACCATTTGCACACATCCACCTTGCTAGTCGAACATCAAAGGGGAACCACAGAACCCCTGTCATTTTAGACGCTTGCTAAATCTCCATCCCATTTTAGGGGGAGTTCCTCGTCTTGCCAACTCACCAGCCATACTTTCCCACACCCCTGTGAGTGCTACTATCTTGGGATCAACTTTGCCTGGTTCCACTTTGCTTGGGTCCACTTCCCAAGGTCAAGCATCCCCACACTCTCCTTTCCACGAAAGTAGGGGGCCAACTTCTTCTCAAGGGGGAAGTACAAACCCACCTAGCCCCCCTCAAGGGTCAAGTATGCAAAACACTCACACTACGGCTAGAACTAATCCTCCGCCACCACCTCAGATGCCGTACTTGGCTTCCCTCAACATACCAGATCTGACTAAACTCACCAATGATCCTATATTACACAACCCCACATGGCCAACAATGCCTACCAAACTGCCTTCAGACATCCCCAAGTTTGAAGGAAAACCGGGAGACGATCCCGCCAACCATATCATGACCTTTCACTTATGATGCTCTTCAAACAACATCACGAATGATTCCATCTGATTGAGGTTATTTCAACGTACACTCACTAGCCCATCAGCTAAGTGGTATGCAGAAGAAAAATCCGGGTCCCATGTGACCTTTGAATCCTTGGCCAAAGAATTCTTGACCTTCTTTCAACTACCAATTTGTCATGACAATGGCCTCGAACTACTCTAAGAATTTAAAAAAACCTCCGCCATGCACATCGCTGACTACATTTATGAATGGCATCGATGACGTAGTCTTTGCAAAGCTAAAGATACTCCACAACATTGTCTCAATAGGTTCCTCAAATCACTTGCTTCCCTCCTTTCCAAAGATGTGGTCTCCACCTTCCCCCGGTCTGAAGAAGAAGCCATTATCAAGGCCCAACAGTTCGAACTCATTTCCTCACAGTCAAGGTACTTGTGTACAGTACTACTTGATGCCCCGAGACCCGTGCCATTCGACTAGGACAAACCTGGGATGTCTCACTCAGCAGATGGATTGATTGGTACCACTACACACCACAATTCACATCCCCAACAACCATCAATGTATGGAACCCCTCAATATCCACCTGCATACGGAAGACCCCCTTATTATAATCCTCCCCCTTATCCACAACCATACCCATTGACCTTCCCTCTGCCCACCAGCGGACCACCACCAACACCCACAATACACCCCATAGCTCAACCTAATTTCGGCACCCCCTCCACCTCTACTTACACTCTATGCACTAGTGAAACCACCATGCCTTCCTATGTATCCCACAGATCGTTACCACAACATAATCCATACTTTCCATTTCCTGATCCCCCTTAGCCTATTCCTTCACCATAAGGACAACCACATGCTGGGGTTACCTTTGTTCAACCATCTCCCGTTCAACAATACCAAAATTTTGAACAACTGAATACGACTAATCCATCCCATCAGCCGAAGAATGCCATAAAGAAAGGGAAAAACCGAAACAATAATAATCTCGGACCAGGAGGAAACAAGAACCAACCCCAACAGAACCAACCGACAGGGGGCAACTAGAACCAGGGGAACCAGAACCCTCAAGGGGGAAATAACAAAAAACGCCAAGGAAAGAACAACAACAATATTCGAACAAACTTCCATTATTCCCTTTATGGTGAGTATGACCATTACACTCACCATTGCCCCCAAATCACAGACTTCAAACGAATGAAAGAATCTAGTAATGGACCACATCCGCTAGCCCAACCCGCCCCCCAGCAGGCCCCACAACAATATGTGCAGCACCCACCCCCGATCGTGTTGCAAAACCCCATACCTCCAAGGGGTGATGAACACCCAACAAGAGATGCACCCTGCCCCACCATAGGCAGGACCATATCACAATCCAGGCACTTCGACAGAAACAACTATCCTCCTCACTAGTGAGGAAGAGCTCTTTTTACAAACATGCAGTCATCAATACAGTGCACCCTCTGACTCGACTCCCACTACATCGGAGGCGACCCCAATCATGACTAGCCCACCTTTGATGATTTTGCACCATAATACTGAGACACTTCTTTGCATCCCTCACATCCCATTGCGAAGGAATGTTCATAACCCTCAAGCTAGGGCAGCCGACAATTATAGTCTAGTTGATGACTTGGCCCAATCCTCCGCTGCCATGTCAGTCTTAGAAGTTCTTCAAACCTGTCCTACTCAACAAAAGTCATTACTTTCCACTTTGGGGGCAGTTGACCCTGTCGATACTCGACTCATCACATTTGATCTCAACAATGGAGAAACCCGTCTCCCCCCTCTTGTCGCTTTTCAAATACCGGTTAAAATCTGGAATATCACCGTTCACCGCTGCATCATTGATGAAGGTGCATCCACATGCATCATGCCCAAAATTGTTTGGCAGAAACTTGGCTCTCAAGAGCTAGTACCATCCGCTATTACTCTGAGGGCTTACGACGGATGACCCTCGTCTCCCGAGGGGCTCTTCCAAAATGTTCCCGTCGAACTTGGGGGAAAAACTATACTTATTGACATTGAGGTTATCGATGCCCCACTTGACTAGAATATTTTGTTTGGTCGTAGCTACATGTATCCCATGAAGGCAGTCGCCTCTTCTGTGTTCTGAACCATGATTTTTCCCCATAACGGAAAGATCATTACCATTGATCAAGTATCACATTATGAGCCTAACCCTTCATTCAACATCGACAATATCCTCCCATTTTTCCACACTAATCCAGACGCCTATCCACTCATCGATATGGGCCCCAGAATTTTTAAGGACCCATCCCTGCTAGGGACATACCATGGAGCACCACTGCTCATCCATCCCTCAGCACAAGTATGTGTCATTTCCACCAAAGGAATGACAACTGAAGATATTCTCCCTCCCACCGAGGCCTCTTTTTCTCTTGACGTCCCACTAGTCGCAGAATACCCCCCTCAGGAATCTCCTGGAAATTGTTCATCTCTACCTGTTCCTGATCTTCCCCTCCCCCAGGGCCATATCCAGGTTTGGGAAACAGTTCCCCAAAACATTACCCAAATCCATTTATTTTACCCCCCACCAGTTGTATAAGCTTTCCAGGTAGCCGCAACACTCACCCTTCCTAACATGGTGTTAGCAATCCCAGTATGGTATCTACATCCACTTGAGATGGTCCCTCAACCATCCCTCCCTCCCCAAACAAAAGGAATTACGATGCATATTCCCATACTTACCCCCATCGTCCCATGCACACCCCCACTCGTTAGCACCCCTGCTACAGCTGGGGGCAGACAAAAAAAGGAGCCCACTGCTCCACCTCCCCCACATGTCCAACCTTCTTGCGCGCTATGCGAGAAAGATGGACACCCCACCAACAAGTGCCCATATCTCCCCGAGTTACATAATCTCATTCAACTCCCTCGAGCACCACCACCGCTCATCACTTCCTCCAGTACTGCCGCTATATCCCAGAACATAAGTAGCAAAGGAATGTGAACCAAATTTGCATGCGCCATCTGTTCATAATATTTCCATTACACACACCATTGTCCAGCGTTACCTCAGTTTCGGCAGACGCTAAAAACTGTACGCCAGAGCTTTCAGCAAGAAACTACCCCAACACATATCACCGACATCCATTGTGTCACGACCTCGGTCAACGAACATATGCGATGTCCTTGCTCCCTATGCGAATCACTTGATCATTTCACATATCAATGTATTATGATCATCAAACACAGACGTCACCAATTGGCCCTTATTCAAAATCATACATCCCCTCCTCCAGTAGAACCAGTGAGTACCCTTACCCCATCACTGGATATGGTTCATATCTCTTCACTGGAACTTGAGGCAATCCCTACTCCCCCATGGTTCCTAGATTATTTATATGAGGATTTACCCCTAAATCCCCCCAATTCTCCAATTCATTTCCCCATGGAAATTCTATGCCCGACTACCATTTTAAACCCACAATATCTCAATATTTGGTTTATGTCGAGCAAACCATCGAAACCTCCTTACGATACCCCCCCTAGATCGTCACCACTAGAAAACTACCCCACAATGACAATCACCAAAGTCACTCCTTTTGATCCCCTATATTCTTGACAGTTTCAATGGGACGAAGACATCCTTGTGGAGTTAACTAAACTCGATTGCCCATGGGATGCGCTCCACCACATAGTGTTTTTCCTTCGCAGGAAGCCATCGGTCCTCCTAACCAAAATCCCATATACGCAGTCGAAACCAAGGATTTTTTCCCAACGAGGCCTATAGATTGGTTCAATAACCCTATCCCTGCTGTTGGATTACTGAGAGGGGGGGGGGTGAATCAATAATAACGTAATTATAATCCTTTTTCTTCAAATGTTATATCAATGTAGAATTATTATCCAATAATGAGCAGTAATAAATAAACAATCACACACATACACAGTACACCAGTGTTTTATGTGGAAACCCAAATCAGGAGAAAACCACATAATGCTTTTTCTTATATGTCTTGAAGAATTACATTCATTGGAAGCACCAACTTACTTTGTTTTCTAGCTACAACTGGAAGGAGGCTCCAATCCCCTATTTTTTCAGGCTATAACCTGAGGGAAGCTCCAACTCTCCAAATCTCTGGCTACAACCAGAAGGAGGCTACAACCCCCAATGTTCTCCGACTACAACCACATGACCTTGCCCCATCCTGCCACTCTGAAGTAGAAGTAGAATGATGGAACCACTATCACACTATCACTGTGAGATATACCACTGTAAACCTGTACCAATAAATCTGAACCATGCATCAACCTGTACCTCAACTTGTAATCAACCTGTAATCAACCTGTACCATAAACAAGTGCATCAACCATGCACCAACTTGTAAACAACCTGTACCATAAACAAGTGCATCCAACCATGTGCCAAGTATGTACCAATCATGTGTCAACTACTCATCAACTATGACTCATCAATATGTACCAACATCATCAACTATACACCTCATGTATGTGTGTCAACTCATCAACTACTTGTCTCAACCATGTACTCAACATGTACCTCAACCAAAAGCCCTCATCAATTTCATCATCCAAATCTGATTTGTAGCTCTATAATAGACCTAGTGTATATGATCACATTCCTGCAAACCTTCCTTAACTTTAAAAACAAGAGACTAGAATTTTCATCAAACTTTTCTTTAGTTTCACAAGCCTAGTTTTGGATTAGTCAACAACCCTAACTTGAAGTAATCATAGCTTTGAACCTGTAATGTATAAAGATATGAAACTGATACACAATGTTCTTCAGTGTGTTTTATGCAATTCCTCCAAGTGGAACTATTTGGAACCTCTCAGAAAAGGAGTTATAGCAAAAATGGCATACCTTACTGAATTCTGGCTTATTCTAGAGAGGACCTTGTAGAGAGTGCCCCGCACAAAATATTCGATGAAATGATATGAAACTATTAAAAAGAATACTACAGACTCTACCCTAACCAACACAATTTGTCTCATTAAATTTGGATCTGTTATGAAGAAGTTATGACGTTTTTACCTGAAACACCTGATTGTGACTAGTTTCAAGACTGGCCACAAACCCTATTTTCCACAGAGTGTAACTCCCAAAATAAAACGACCCACAAGCGGAATTTTTAACCACAGATACTTGGATATGTTTTCTCACTTGAATAGAAATTTCAGGATCTGAATCATTATAGAAAAAAAGTTACAGCGAAAATGGTGAGATGACCTGAAAATAACATACCTTAGAAAGCACCATCAAAAGAATTTATCCTTCCTTGCATTTTGGACTTCTTTTCTTCACTTTCCTCAGAATTTCGTCTTAGATATCATTTGTATACCTCAGACACCTATATATATTCAATATTCTCAAGTGTGTTTCAAATGAGAGAGCCTTGCCTCTTATTTATACTCTACAAGTAGCTTCCTTAAAAACATCTTCTAGGTCACTTGGCCCCACTTTCTTTATTTTAGGGTTGGGTCCACTTCTAACTTCTCCATTAAAATTATTATTAAAATAATTTATTTTGTATTCACTTTGAATTATAATACACTCATCACTTCACTTTATTATTTACCTTTTAAAATCTCTTAAACCACTTTGATTACTTTGACCTTTTGGGGCTTCTAGATGAC